>JASDQU010884305.1:1570-12339 GCA_032191745.1 Picea mariana
TAAATATCTCTTGACTTCTATTTCTATTAAATGTTGATTCCCCTTACTTTTTGTATCAATTAGATGAGGTATGATATCTCAGGACAATTTCCCATGCTTTGCCAAAACCTAAAACTCAACATTGTGGTTGAGATACCAAAACATTTGAATTTATGTAGGAACGAAAAATCTTAATTAAAATAGAACAACATTCAATCATAAAAACAAAATGCTATGATACAAAACTACCCCCATGGAGAAAATAGGTTAAATACAGTTTGAGACTCTAGCAATTAACAAGGAGAGAATCCAATTCAGCTCCAAATATAATGGTCTAATTATACTAAAGAAAATGGAAAGAAGGATTGTAACTTCCCCAACCACCAACAGGTCGGGCAACATCACTCGTAAACATACTTTTCTCTATGATACCAATTTGTAACATCCTGGACCTTCAATATGACTAAGAAACACTACCTAATGATTGTATCTTTGCTACATCCACGGCCATAGACAAACAAGCCGGGCCATGCCACCAAAAGAAACTTTCATGCTTTGATACCATTATGTGACATCCCCAGCCTTAATCTACTGGGATATGACACACAAAGATACTTGCGGAAAAATCATACACATCCATATAAACATAGAAATGACAATTATCATCTCCCTATATATAAACATATACATACAACATATTCTAATAATACACAAATTAATGTGGAAATAACAATAATCCTACACATACACCATATATGATATATCCAAGCATTACTCATCAATTATATCACATGTACAATTACACAGCATGTAAATGAACGTAGAAATGACACTTATATTTTAATAGAAGACTACCAATTGTGTGCAGACCTTCCACAAACCTCCCAGCCATAGACCATGCTTCTCATCACTCTCAGTAGTGGGTCACCCCCGACCTGGGACTAAACTCCATCGGGAAAGGGATTCCTAGACTAGGAAAGGTCGATAGGGAAGTCGCACAGTTCAACATGAAGGAATTCCTCCAAGGAGCCACTTACACCCACAACTCACAGACTCTCATTACCCACATGTATGTTCCACCCCAGGACTATACACCTTCACTGTCACACAGTCCATCAGTTGCTACACCTCCCTTTTCAGGGTTTCATCAACAGGCTAGATCAGGAATTCTCAGAGCTCTATAGTTGCTACTAGACTTCCTCCAGGAGAGATCACTTCCTCAACACACTCTCTCACCTGGAGAGATTTTATCATAGGCCTAACAACCTGCTTCTTCTATCCAGCTCCTAAGTCTAGAGGGTAACCACAGAAACAGAATTGAGTATGGGATCTAGTAATGACATCAAGCCACACCAGTCCAGAGAAGACATGTGTAGAAAAAAAAATGGATAAGGTGCGATATGGCTCAGGCACTACACAATCATGTTGTGCTTCACATGGAAAAACAATTAGCTTCATAACACATTGTGTCGGTTTCCCCCCAAGGTTGCAGAGGTCAACAATGGAGGAAAAAGTTGGTTTCATGAAGGCTCCCTCCGTTTTCTTGCATGCTAGCGTGGGGAGTCTTCCCACCCTCACGAGGGTAACCCAACGAACTAACTTTCCCACCTAAAACTGCATGCTCCCATGTTGACATATGTCTTCCTCAAGCTGCATGAGCCCCACTTAACATTCATTCCCTTCCCATAGGAACCTAGGACAACATAGGTTATGTCCAAACCTTAGCCTCTAGGAAATAATAATATAATATTGTTCCCTTAGAGTTAATCCCTCTAGCTTAGCCCATTTTCCTAGACTCTTAGCCCCTTCCCTTTCCCTACCTAGTGGAGCTTAGTCCCCCATAGCTCTTTCTTCATGGTTGGTCTACACACAATGATGTAATTATATTAATGATGTGAGTATTTACATATACAAAAGCGTGCTTGATGGCCTTAACATCTAGGATCTCTGGCCTAATAAACACATAATCCTTATAGCTTATTATAACTTGGCTCACCAGCCTATCAAACATATTTACAATTCATAATTACAACTGGGGTTCTACCTGGGGATATTGAAAATATTTATCCATGTACAAGGAGATTCTACAAAATAAACATAAAATGATCCAATAACCATTCAATTTTCATTGAAATTCTTACTAAGAGGAGTAGTGAGAGGAAGGAATGTACATGTGGTGATATTACCTATAACTTGATGACTTGAGGAATGTATCCATACCTGGATTATTGACATGACAACTTCAACACAAAGTGGGATACAAATCTCCACCCAATGATAGACCTTTCTATTATAATATCTAGTAGCAGGTCACCCTCGAGCCTCAATCTACTACCATGCTAGTGAATCCCTATTAGTCCCCTCTCTACAGCCTCATCCAAGGAGATATGTGCTAAAGAGAGATTCCCTTTTATCATCATTTTCCCTCTTTATATAGAGTCCATCCATGGTAAAGAACCCAATCCCTAGGGTCCCTTATTTAATCACTTATTATACTTCATGGTTTCTCCATTAACTACAGTTACTTATTTTACCATTCTCTTTAATTACTCTAATATCCATAATAAATACTTATTTTGACCCCCTTTAGGATAATTACTATATCCTTATTTATTATTATTTATTCCATTAATTATTTATTATGACTCTTTAGGAGAATTTTTATAGTCATGATATTACTATTACTATTTATATTTAATAATAATAAGATGGGGCATGAAAGAAAATATTTGCAATCGATAAGTTGCAACCCCACTTTTCACAACTATATAGTGATGACCAAGCCATAATTTCTAAAATTTATAGCTTTTCCCATTAGGTTCATTAACGTTGTCCCATTTTAGAACTACATTACCCACATTAAATTTAGTGTCACTAGATTTATGTCTATTCAACCATATTTTAACTATCTATTTGTGAGTCATGAATTTTTGTTTAGCCTTCTCCCTTTCTTTCTCCAACATAAGAAGTGTATCCATGCATTATTGCATACTAGATGGAGGTTGACCTCTGGAGACCTGAGATAGTTGTAGAGATGCGATATAGTTATTTATTGGTAGCATTTCCTCTTGACCATAAACAATTAAATATGGAGAAGTTCCTAAATATTCTTTAGGGATCACCCTTTCAACCCATAGTGTGTTATGTAAATCATTATGCCAATTCCTATGATTTTCAGTAATAGTTTTCTTTACGATATGAATAAAGTTCTTATTAGTAGACTCAACTACCCAATTTCCCTATGCATATTAATTGGTAGAATACCTAAGGATAATCCCTCTCTCAAGTGAAAATTCAATCAAAAGAGTAGAAGAAAGATAAGAAGCATTGTCAAGCACATTCATATATGGTAATCCAAACCTAGTAATTCACCCTTGTTCCAGAAACTGAATGACTACCTTTTCATTAACTCGAGTGAGGGGAATGGATTCCAACCATAGGGTGAAATAATCCATTGTTGTTAAGACACATTTGTGTTATTTTGTCAAGTGTGGATTAATTTCTCATATAACATCTATTCCCCATTGCTCAAATGGTTTAGAAATGGTTACTAGTTGAATTTGGATAGATTCCTTCTTCTCCACTACTACATTCAATTAACAAATATTACATTTCCTAACATATGCATGAGAGTATACAAATATAGTTGGCCAATAATAATCCGCCCTCAGATTTTTATGGTCTATGGTTTCTTCTACAAAATTCCCACTAGCTAGGCCATCATGAAGATCTTTCAATAAATTTTCTACATCATTTTTTTCTACACACCTTAATAATACTCCATCATATTTTTTTCGAAGAAAAAATATGTTTATCGGATGATACTTGCCATATTTTAATCATAGCTCTCTTTTTTTTCTTTAGAATTCAAGTGATCCAAGTAGGTATCATGATAGAAGAAATAAGAAAGATCAAAGTACCAGGAGTAACTATTGGTGGCATGAAAAGCATTTGGTTAGAACACACAAACAACTCATTTTCCACTCAAAACTCACCTGAACATGAAGAGTCTTGGGATTCTGCAACCAATTTACATAATCCTTGACCCCTAACTATTTTGGCAAGTTGTATTTTAAGATAAAACTCTTGGATAACATTCAACGAATATCCCCTTTATTATCCTAACTCCTGTTCCATAAAAAGTGACCTCACAACACCATGAAGCACTATGTATTTAATGTGATTATTATGAATAAATGATCTAAAATGATTAGCATCCTTGTATACAATGTATTCATGTTTGTCAATGGGAGGGTAGTTCATCTCTACCCATTGTAATATGGTACTCATGAAAGAAATATGATATTCATTGTTATCATCATCCTTTTGAGTAAGGATACTAGAGATTAGTCAAAGGAAAAGGTATAAAGGAAAAATCCTTGTGAAATCAAGACTACGTAAAACAAGTGTTTGAGAGATAGAAATATTAATTTTCTCAAGGAATTCCTTTTCTTATTTATTCCATTCAAAATCAACATCCTTACGAATCATTTGTTTTCAATGATTTAATCGTTTCATCAAAATTGGGTTTAAATTTGCTAATGAAATTCATCTTCCCAAAAAAGGATTTCATGGTTTTCTTATTATGAGGGAAAGGTGGTTGGAAAATTAATTTTACCCACTCAATATTAATAGTTATGTCATCCTTTGCTATAATGTGACCCAAAATGTTTCCTTCAATTACACCAAAAATGCTCTTCTTTGGGTTATTGGGTTAAGGGAAATACAATATTTTTTACATCTTTCAAAAAACATTGTTAGATGAAGAATGTGATCTAATCTATTTATTGAATAAACAAGTACATCATAAATATAGACCATGACACATATGTTTATCATCTCCATAAAAGAAACCTCCATGGTTCATTGATATGCGGCTCCCATGATAATTAAGCATTTGTATGCAAAGGTACACCACTTAGTATGAAAAGTAGCTTCTGGTCAATCCTATTCTAAAACTAAAACTTGATTATATCATAAGAAACCATGAATAATTGAGAACATCTCATATTTAGAAACAATTTGTAGGAGCTATTCCATTGGAGGGATGGGGTAGTTATCCTTTTCATAGGATTTGTTCATATTTCAAAAATCCACACAAAGAAGAATATCACTCGTCTTTTTCTTTACTAGCACTTGATTATATCATAAGAAACCATGAATAATTTGGTCAATCCTATTCTAAAACTAAAACTTGATTATATCATAAGAACCCATGAATAATTCAGAACATCTCATATTTAGAAACAATTTGTAGGAGCTATTCCATTGGAGGGATGGGGTAGTTATCCTTTTCATAGGATTTGTTCATATTTCAAAAATCCACACAAAGAAGAATATCACTTGTGTTTTTATTTACTAGCACTAGGTTTTGAACCCATGTAGAATGCCTTGAAAAGTGATTTTGGCATCTAACAATTTCTTAAGTTCCTTTTGTCCTAAGGGTTGAAGTGAATGATGGAGCTTTTTTAATTTCTACTTAAACGATTTGACATCATTCTTGAGGGGTATTGTATGTTGTATGATTATTGTGTCATAAGTTTTAAGGTTTTGGTAGTATCATGAAAAAATGTCTTGGTATTCCATGTAGAATGCCTTGAAAAATGATCTTGACATTTAACAATTTCTTATGTTCCTTTTGTATTAAGGGTTGAAGTGAATCATGGAACTTTTGTGATTTCTACTGAAATGGTTTGACATCATTCTTGAGCGGTACTGTATGTTGTATAATTCTTGTGTCATAATTTTTAAGGTTTTCATAGTATCATGAAAAAATGTTTTGGTATTCCTTAAATAGATTTAGATAATCCCTTTTTTATCCTCATATATTGATTTTCCAAGATTTGTGTTACTGAGGTTTTCAATAGTTTCTAGATTGATTACTTCGTAGGCTAGACTAGAGCTCCTCGTTTTTTCATTTAATGGGTTTTAACATTTGTCTCAAAGGTCAAATGAATTTTCAATTTTGATTATACCTTTGGGAATTATGTGTAATCTAGGTCTCGCAGTTATTGTAACCTATTTATATTTCGTACCCTCAAACTGATGTCTAGTCTAAATTATTTAATATTCTTCATAATCAATAGAAAAAACCCTATAATTTTCTTCATTAGTCATAAATTCTATTATCTATTGATATTCTTCAAACACCCTCTGATTTGTCACATTATCAGGGACATAAGGTTGATATAACAAATAAATTGTAAACCTAGTGGCTTCATAGTCTTCTAACAAGGATATTCGAGAGGATGTTATATCCAATGAATCAAACCAGAGATTTTGGGAACAAGGTATAATAGTGATGTTGAAAGTGAGAAACATTGTCTATTAGACTGTGGACTTATTGCTGATAATTCTGGGGGTGTGTTGAGTTACAATGTATAACATTCTTTATATGTCTTAGAGTGATTTCAGAATATCCAAAAAAATTGAGCTTCTTGATACCCAAATCAATATCCTTTTTCAGACCTTGAACCAAAGCTTCATATTGTACAGTATTATTCGTGCATTGAAATTTTATCCTACAAGACAGGAAAATATGTTTAATATTTGTATATAAAAAAATAAAACTAACCCCTACTCCTTCTTGAGACTTATATCCATCAAAGAAAAGTGTCCAAATTTCGGGATCAACATGAAGTGTTATTTTGTCCTTTTGAATTTTTTTTTGTTTATGATTTTCTTAGACTTTCTTTTGAATCAATAGCTACAAAAAATTTAGTAGGGATATTGCAGTTTTGTGATAAGACATCATCCTTCTGCAACAATAATTTTAACTTTTATGAATCTTTTATTTCAGATGTCATGGCTACGGAATTTCCAAAGTATGAATCAAGTGATTAATTATTGAGGATAGGGAATTCATATGAGGATGGTTCATTAGCTTCCTCCAAATCAGTCACAGTATGTTTCAAATATTTTTCTCTATGAATATTGATATTGTTGGGATTCCCATTGCAAGGTAACCATAAGTGATACCAACCCAAGTAAAATATCGATGGAGTTTATGTGACTAGTCTCAACTGAGTAGAATATCAATGCCTCAAGAATATCTACAACAACTATGTTGATGACTTGATGAATATTCAAATTCAAAGAAGTCATCAACATATTCAAGTTCTCCTATGACCTTTAATTCTAACATACCAAACTAAATGATATGATTTGAGCTCTTGGTGGGTGTTTCATTCAATTTTTTATAGACAAAGTATCACACGACGCTTGAGGATTCTTTGGAGTCTAGCAAAATTTTGTGCAGGTTATGGTTGAAAATATCGAAAGTTAGCAAGAAATAAGGTGTTGATGAATTATCTTTCTTCTCCGTTTTACCTAAATTGGCTTCATTTATGGTCTAGTCATGAGATACCATGTGATCTTTTTCTTCCTTTAAATCTCTGCGAAAAAGAGTATTTTGCTGAGAGATTTTGCAGAGATCCATCATTGAAATGTTTGCTTCAATTTTGATCAAATCCTAAACAACATTGTATTCCATATGTTCAAACTGTTGATCTACATATTTTGGCAAAGAAACAAATGTACGACTTGGTTTATCTAGTTGTAATGGTGTCCATGGTTTCTTATGGGTCTAAGTTATAGTGGAACAGGAATGGGATATAGGGACTTTTCTTTTGGTATGGAAAACCAAGGTTTCATCAATTACATCCTCTTCTTCAATCATGTTTATCCTTGGAATCATCTCTCATAATACCATGACTACTTCTCCTGTATTTTCAAAATATTCTTCATCTTCATCCCTGTTGGCAGCCAATTAACTTTTTCCATTTTCTTGTAAGCTACCTACACCTATGTCCTGCGAACATCAAGTTTTTCGTCGTATGTTCCAAATAGACGAAACTTTAATTTCTTGAGACTTCTACACATTTATCTTTGCTAAGTCTTCACGAGTGTAAGCATGAAGATTTCTCCTTTCGAGGTCACATTTCGATCATTATCTGAACTGCCAATACCTTTTGTGTCATTATGCATATTGCGCTTATCTTTTTGTTGATTTTTACATGATCGACAATATCCTTTGATCGGTTTTCATACTTCGATGGATTATATAACTCGGTTTTATTAAAGACATTTAGCCTTTGATTTGCATTTTATGACTTGCCTAATCGTTAATCCTGTGAAATGCATAGGGGTTTGATTAAATTTTTATATACATATGATGTAATCCCTATGTTAATCTTTTCATAATTTATAGGCTGGTCAGCTATATGAATAGCATTTTGGCACCATGGTTAAACTATGGATTATACACATTGGTGCATTTTGACTTGGGTTTTGATTTGTATAGCATAGTGTTGGCATGGATTGGTATTCACCTTTGTTTTCATTGCTTGTGCACATGGTTTAATGGTTGAACTATGCTTTGATGAGTATAACAGCTATGTAAAACTCTCAATTGTACAGTTGATATGATAGTTATGCATGCCGGAGATAACCTCCAGCCCCCTCGCACACTTTGCATCAATGCCTACCTCCTTACCAGGGTTATCTTTGTTGATTTTCGGGAAAACCTCTAAACCTACTCTGTTCAAACCCTTGTCCCTTAGCCCAGATCTCAGTGTGTTATCTCTTGGCTCCTGTAGGGTGAATTCAAACCCCCTGGTGTTCAGAGTTAATTGTGGTTTCATTTTGCCAGAGAAAACTGCCCCGAATTTGCTCCCAGAGTCACGTTTTTGCGTGAGCGATTCTAGGCAAATGGTGTTGAATCAGATCGAACGGTTGAAAACCCAGAACCTTTTTTATCCCCTTTACCCTCACCACATGTGGTTTCTTCATAAAATGAGCCATTACAGAGGTCTAGCTCGTGTTTTAGAGATCATTTGTCATATCTTTTCAATGGCTGAAGGGAACGTATTGGGTCTGTGTGCATGCTTATCACTTCTCTAGATCTTTGCTAAAGGATTATTCATTTTTTTTTCCAGTGGGTTGATCGCTTTATCCACGGAAACATACCCTAGATCTGTCTTTGTCTCGAGAATTAAATCAAGTTGATTAAGTAACTGGTCTCATGGGAAAATTCCGACCTTCAATTCTGCTTAGTCAGGAAGAGCTTGAAAAGAAGGGTATTTGGGACTTCAATCCTTTGAGTCAACCCTATATCGTGGATAATATATTGCAGGACAAGTTTGGAGGTATTTGGATGGATGTGGCTTCAACATATTTTGACAAAAACCAATATTAACGTTATGAGTTTAAGGAAGAGTATGCTACAGAGAAGAAGATCCTTTCTATATTAAAGGAAAACGAAGAGACTCCAGAATGGCTGATGAAATCAGAAAAGTTAAAGAAGGTCCTATTTGACCTTCTACATGAGATTGTTCTAATCAGGGATCCAGAATATCTAGGGAAATTCTATTCTCGATTCAATCTCGAGGAAATGACAAGTTTCAGAGAATTAGATGATCACAGTAAAAGTGTTCTTAAAGAAATGTACTATGATTACTATTTTCATCGGCAAGAGAACCTTTGGCGACAAAATGCATTGAAGACGCTTCCTGGTCTATTAAATTCATCAGATATGTTGGCATGTGGAGAAGATCTTGGGATGATTCTAGCCTGTGTGCATCATGTTATGCAAGAGTTGGGTTTAATTGGCCTCCGCATTCAACGGATGCCTAGCGAATCTGATCTAGAATTTGGTATCCCTGCAAACTATGGTTATATGATGGTGTGAGCCCCATCATGTCATGATTTTTCTACTTTACATGCTTGGTGGGAAGAGGATGAAGGAAGACGTATTCATTTCTTCAGGAATGTGCTAGGTTACAGTGAAGTACCACCAACTCAGTGCAATCCTAAAGTTGCCTGTGCAATAATCCAGTAGCATATTGAAGCTCCATCAATGTGGACAATTCTTCCACTCTAGGATCTTCTAGCATTAAAGGAAAACTATACCAAACGCCTAGCAACTGAGGAGACAATCAATGACCCAACAAATTCTAAACACTACTGGCGCTTTCGTGTACATGTTAGTCTGGAGTTGCTCTTGGAAGATTACGAGTTTCAGAGGATTATTAAAGATATGGCTCAGAGTAGTACAAGAGGGAATAAAGAATTTGAAGGAGATGTTCAAGAGTATGGACATTGATAACAGTGGGACAGTCACATTTGAAGAACTGAAAAATGGCCTTGCAAGATTTGGGTCTAAAATCTCTGAGTCAGAAGTTAGGTAATTGATGAATGCTGCAAATGTAGATGGAGATGAGACAGTTGATTACCTCGAGTTTATCACCGCTACAATGCACATGAACAGAATGGACAGGGAAGATCATCTTTATACTGCCTTTCAGTATTTTGAGAAAGACAGCAGCGGGTACATTACAAAGGAGGAATTAGAGCAAGCACTAAAAAACTATGGAATGGGTGATCAAGAAACTATTAAGGATATAATTGATGAGGTGGACATGGACAATGGTGGATGAATTGACTATGATGATTTTGTAGCAATGATGAGCAAAGGCAATCAAGACAACAAGAAACATGACATAACTGTTGGGGCTCCAAGACGTAGATAGTGCTAGACACATTATGTATTTTCTAAATATTATAAATCAAGTATGATAGATGGCCAGAGCACAACTCAAGATGAATTTAAAGAAGCTGGTGTTTATAGTGACCATGAGACAAATAGGGGAAAATTGATCTGTTGTGCACAGTTAAAGGAGCCAGTGCCAATTGTTTGCATCAAAGCTAAGCATGTTGAAGCAAAGAGACACGATGAAGAAAAGCTGTCAACCTTACAACAGTCGCTGAAAAGCATAATGCTGAATGTGCAG
>JASDQU010884305.1:20442-54133 GCA_032191745.1 Picea mariana
CCAAACGATTTGGGTTATTTAGACAACCCCGGACCGGTTCCACTCTCTCAGTTGACGGATGGTCGTTTTTGCCCGTCAACAATCCCCTTGTGCTTGGTCATCGGTTCTATCTCTTAGGTCACATCCATCTAGAAAACAATTTTCCATTAAGTTCATATAATTTATCCATTGTGGGTAGGTTTTCTCAGAATGTTTGGCATGATGGTAGTTGCATAAATTATCTAAAGCTACTTCTCCTAAATTATATAAAGCTACTTCTCCTAAAGCCTTGAGAGGAGTAGGTATCTTAAAGAATGTTTTGTAAGGTATTTGAGTGGAATTAACTTCTCCTACATTCCTCTTCATTTCTATTATCTCATTAAAGAGTTTTTTAATAATCATTTGTAAACTTTCCATATTAGTTGTATCTTTTTCATTACTTTCAAGAGGTTTCTTACCTTTTGGTGTTAACAAGAAAATACCCCTTTTAGGTTGTATTGTTTTGTTTCTACCTAATGAAATCTAACTCTAGAGATATCCTTTCTTTTCAAATTCTATTGTTTTGGATTCCTCAAAATTAGCAGCCAAGGTAATCTTATTTTCCCTTTTGACAAACATATATATTGATTGTGGAAGGGAATTAGAGTAAACCTCAATCTGTAATTCTTGAGTACGGGTTGTTCCATGTTGAAATTTTCTTAGGGTTGTAGTAAAATATTGATTGAAATCCTTGTCCTTTTCATTTGGTCCCGTGGTAGCACCGAATAACTCAGCCATTGGTGCCCCAATATTGTTTTATTCCCTGAATTTATCTAAAAAATCCTTTTTGATCTTAGTCCAATAGGTTATGGATCCAACATATATATTGAAATGGAGGTTGAATTATCAAACGTGTAAGGAAAAATATTATATAACATATCCTCATGCTATACATTCATCAACCTAATAGTGAGAATAAACTTCTTAATATGATCTTGAGGGGATACAAATCTTTATGTATCATATTTTGGAAGTGATTTTTATGGATGCTTGGGTAAGAAGTGGAGTGGACTATGTAATTCCAAAGAATACATGGAAAATTAGGGTTGAATATTATTTTTGTTATTTTGTTCCATGTTATAAGGTCCTTGGTATGAATCCTATGATTCTAGTTTTGATTCTCCCTCTTCATGTTTAGAGTGTCCCTGATTATCAAAATAATTACTTGGAGGAGGAGTAATTTTAAGGGTAACATGAGTATTGGTAATTTGGAAAAAGAGATGATCAATTTATTGCAAGGACAATTCCACTAGGTCTTCAATAGTATGTTCAATGGGGAAAATCCCCCTAATTTGGGTCTAGCGACTAGGCAGAGCCTTGACACCCTAAAAGATAGAAAAGGTTCTATTATACCCCAAACCACACACAACCTTATGATAATTAAGGGAAGATAAATACGATAGAAACATGTACCTTAAGTCCTTACGGTTGATGTCGATCCCTTCTTATTGTTGTATGTTCCAAGACTGTAGGCCTCCTCCCAAAGCTAGCTTGAAACAATGCTTACAAAAAAATCTAGGACAACATATGCTTAATTATAAAGATTATCTAAATAGTTTCTTATTCATGAAAATATCCATAAACATAAACACATAGAAATAATATCTGGGACACAAACTTTTCTCTTTTATTAATAACAAAATTGGAGATTACAACATGTTTTTGTTGGCATCGCTCCATGAAACTCGTCTAGGTTCCTCTACTATGTCTCCAAGTACATTATTCCCAATAATATATTCACCACCAACATGCCAATACAAGTTGAAAGGATGGATGGTATAAGGAAGATTGATTTAAGGGAATGTTGAGGATAAAACTCAGAGAAAAATGTGAAAGCTTGGGAAACAAGGGAGAAAATTTGGCAGTGTTCTCTTGTCTCTAGTTTGATATATCCAAATGACCCACCTAGGGCCCTTTTTATATGATAAAATGATGGTTAATTCATTTTCATAAGGGATACATGAGGTAATATGGTTGTAAAACCTAACATAGCCCGTAAACTACATCGGAAAGCGTGGATTTTATATTTTTTTGCAACTTTTTAGAGTATGTTAGCACTTTGTAAATTTTATCCGATTGATAGACAAATGACAGTGGTAACTGTTTCAATCGACTTTAGAGCTGAGACACTAGCCTACTCAACTCAGAGAGGGCTCTCTCGTGTCACTTGATATTTCTTGGAAATCATTGGCTAGATTTGGCTTGTTTTGGGGGGTATTATAAAGTTGTTGAAGAAATGGGGGTGACATTTGGGATACGAAGTCAGAAATGAATAAAGCAGTGGCAGGTCATTAGAACTATCTAGAGGAGAAAGGCTAACTGAGGCAATGAGTCTGAGTTTTCAAATTGAATCTTGCATGGCAAAAGAATAAAAAGGAAAACACATAACTGCATGAGAGCATATTAAAATGAATTCTAAAATAGTTGAGAAGAGAATCACATGAATTTAAATTGCTAAGTCTAGAGCATCATCAAACGAATTCCAGACTTTTAACTCTCCAATTTGAAAGAAGAAATTGTAAATGGAATTTTAAAGACACAGGAAACACATACTATGAAAGAAGATAGAACTCATATCACAGTCAATTAGAATCTTTTCATAAATAGTTCAAAAATTGCCTCTGCATCATATATTCAGTTTAGCTCCATGATTTTACAAAGTCTCACTGCAATGAGGGCAGGCTCCCTTTTTTCCTTCATACTTTCTTTATCCTTGGAATGATATATATAGAAAATTTACATGCAGGATTCAAACAACTCACCTTCCCCACAGTCTAAAGATAGACATCGGTTACACAAAAGAGTAATGCATAACAACTATTCTCATACACTATAGGTAGCATTATAAATAGTCTGACATGTCTGAGGATTTTTCACTGAACTCCACATGTCCAAAATTTTCTGAAACGTACTCAATACAACCTGAGAACTTATTCCAGCTTGGAAATTTCTTCTTTTAGAGTGTTCAACCAGACTAGTTGATTTTCCCCAATGCTTTCAACCGCCTCAGCTCTGATTCCTGTCTTATGTCGCCTTCTCCGCTACCTCTTTATTGCTCGTCTATAGAGCCTGTCCATGTGTCCATTGATTATTAAATCCCTCATGATAGGATTTATTCTGACCTCTGATTCTGGTTCTGTTGTAGGGTCAGTATGAAATTTGGTTGATAATATCCATGCAATTGACTTCTCTTTCTTACTCATTGATGGATTTTCCATGTTAGTTGAAAGTCCTGCTTCATTGGATGTTGTTTGAGTGGCTTTGTCCATGTCTCCCAGTTTTGCAGAAAACACGATTTTCATCTTCCTTAACTTCACAGAAATTAGGAAGTTGATCCAGTTTGAGATTACTCTACTTACGAATGAAGCATTGATTGCCCAGAGCAGAATAACGCCATCCATATTTTGAAGAGCGATAGTCATTGAGTTTTAATCATGAATTGCTGACAAGAGTACTTGTATGTACGCTCGTTTATCACGTTTGGCCAATCTATTTTGAATGATGATCCTTTGAGCTAGTTATCTCGCGATGCTTACCTGACATCACATGGATATAAAATACCTAAACGAGTGAAATGAGGTGATTTGACCAGTCGTCGCCTTTCCCCACATGAATTGTTTATTTTGACGTATTCAAATGGAATTAGAACAGACATCAGGGTGTGGTTGAGTGGTTTCACGCTCACTCGCTTTTCCCCCTGATATACTTTAGGGAGTGTCACATGTCCATGTTTTGAAACTGTGGTATTTCCCCGGCCTGCCCTCAAAAATTTATCCTCCGTGCTACTTCAATCTCTAATATGTGTCTTGGTCATTGATCTAGACCACTCCAAGATCTACAGTCCGTCGGGCTTTAGCAACTTTCGACATCGGGGATTTGGGGAAGATGATTTTAAGTAGACCTATTTTCGCCCCGATGTACCTTTAAAGGTGCCACGTGCCCGTGAAACAAAACCACAGTGTTTTCCCCGATCTGTCTTAGAACAAATAACTCTCATGTTATTTCAATGCCCGATATGGTTTCTGATCATAGATCTATGACACTTGAGATCTGTGGTTGTTCAGGTCCCATCACTTCTGCGTCTCTGCTATATTTTTCCATGCACCGCTATATGTGACCATCATTCTCCAAACTATCATGCCTCCACAATGATGTAGCTCCTTGCTAAATTTCCTAGACCTCGAACCTATCTGAAAATTGTGATGGTGATAACATAGGCTCCTATTGGGGATGCTATCCCTCCTATGAGGTAGAAAAGAAATGTAGACTTGGTGCCTTCTTCATTGGGATGCTTTCAAAACATGTGTGGGTACCTTGTTACGTCTTGGAGCCTGAGTGTCAATTTTAAAACCGAACTTTGCACACTACTCTCAACTGGATGCTGAACAAAAAATACTACTAGAATCTAACTGTACATACTACTAGAAATTAAAAAAGAATGCTTGACCAAGAATCTTATTCTCACACTCCTACCTACCCTAATTTCTGAAATGAACTGAAAAATCAAGTGAAATCATAATGCCAATGCAGCCATGACAACATTTTATCCACTATTTGTTTTCTTTGCACTTGTTTGTACCAAATCTTTTTTGACAATTCATTCAAAACTCCATCCATAAATCCAAATCTTAAAAAATCAAGAACATTTGGACTGTTTACTTCCTCCAAGAAAACTGCAAATGGATCTTCTAAAACATGCACAAAACAACTATCCTATTTTACCCCTTCCACTGCATTCTTCTTTTCATGTGATTTAACTTGTTGATTGCCATCGAGAAACTGACAGGCTTGCTGAGAAATCTGGAAGTAATAATTTCTTTAAACGTAAGACAACCATGGCTGAAGAAAATCGTCTGGTGTAAAGCAACCCATATTTAATAAAGACACCAATTTTTCACTCCCTTTATCCTTAAGCTTCCAACCCACTATCCTCTGTATATATTGATTATAATTTTTTTTCATATAACGTGCCATGGAATCATGAAACACATAAAGAATGTTTCCTTTTAGGAGCTAAGAAAGAAAAACAAGCTTCCTTCATAAGTGTTTTTTCTCTTGCTTCATTTCTTCCATCTTGGGAATATTTTCGGATGAAATGGCTGCAATAGGTGTGTCTACTCTTCCATACATATCAACAAAAACATTCATACATTCTTGAACATCTTCAAATATGACATCCATATCATGTGCATCGTCCCTTTCACTATTTTTTTTTTATCTCTGATTGAGAAATGGTAGACGTTGTTTTGTTTCTTTCTTGAAACTCTATGTCATTTATATTTTCGTTGCTTGGAGTCTCCATAGATGCAGTTTTAGAATCCTCATCCATGTCTAGGCCACTTAGAAATTGGACCACCACATCATTTTTAGGGGAAGAAAGACAACTTTGAAGCACTTGTCTTGCTGGAAATATTGTTGAGTATCTATGTTAGTTTCAAAAGAAGGAAAATAACCTTTAACAACAATTTATTGATCAGCTTCTTCTTCTCTTTCAATTTGGTGGTTAAGCACAGGTTATAAATCTGAATTGGAATATCCTTTCAAGTAATTAGCTACATGATCATTTACTACATGTGAGTGTTATTGGTCCTCCTTACTGATAAAAATTTCCTCATGTAAACCAGTGCCCCTGTGAATGCAGTCAGACTTCCCTGTTTCTTCTGTTATATCATGATTTTCTTTCAACCATTCAAAGGAAGAAAAAAATAAAGGAAGATAGTTTTCATTTGTAAGTCCACTGCTTTCTTCATATTCAACATCATGCATGGAGGCTTTCTGATTTGAAACACTATAAACATTTTTCTTCAACAATTTGAAAGAAGCAAAACATAATGACAAGATTCTTTCACCCGATTCAAAACCTCCTTCATTTTCTTCATTGTTTTCAATTCCTTTGGATTTATGAACACACCCATTTTCAGATTTATCTTCGACCAATGGACGCAATTTTGAACTGACACGATCTTCTATATAACAAGTAATAGGGTCGTCACACACATGAAAATATTGTTGCAATATCTTGCCAATTTGTTCCAGTGCATTAGTGTCATTTGGCATCAACACACATTCCTTTTCTTTAATGATGATCTTAGGATTTTCTTTCAACAATTTGAATGAAGAAAAGAAAAAAGGTAAAGAATTCCCTTTAGCTGATTCAGTATTTTCTTCTTTGTAACTATGATATGTAGGTTGATTGCTCTCATTATACCTCTGAAAAGGAACATTTTCTAATAGAGAACATGTATTTGGTAGTTCTAGGAAGTCAGCCTTATAATCTTCATCATATTCATCATATATAGTCAAATCAACAATATATGTGATGTCATCCAACAAGAACAAACTTGGAACATCAACTTGCTCTTCAACAAACTGATTTTCAAATTCATCTTCTTGACTGTCTACAAATGAACACATAAAAAAATCATCCCCCCACTTATCACGGGATGGATCAGAAGCTAAATCAACACCTCTTCTTTCAACAAGTGGAATACAATTTTTTGCAAAATCATTAGCATTGGAAACTTCAAGAGGACCTATGATATTGTCAATTCTATGCTCAAGATTCCAATCAAATATTTTCTGTTCATATTCACTTTCATATTCTTGAGCATTCAACCCCTCATTTTGGATCTGTTTACGTTCTTGGATGTTGTGTTGAATGTACTGAGCGTCATTAAACATTTGTTGTAAGGACTTAGGTCTTCTTTCCATCAGGAGGAAAGACAAATCTGGATCAATAGTAGTTGCATAATGGAGCATGGAAACAACTTCAGTGGGTTGAATTTCTTTGGACAAATTGTATTAAATACTGGAAAACCTCCTACTGAATGTAAAAATAGTTTCATTTCTTTGACTTTTCAAGGCATAGAACTCTGTAAGATGTAGATCCAAAGATTTCTTCCTGCCCCAAAAATTTAAGAAGACATCCTTCAATTCCTCCCATGAGCTAATTGTCTCTGGCTACCAATTTTTAAACCATTATTTGGTGTCTCCTTTCAAGGATTGAGAGAAGGCCCTCATACAAACATCATCATGGTCAATATCAAACAAATCTATAAAATGCTTAAACCCTTGGATGTGTTTTTCAGTTGATATGGTATCAGGTTGCCCATGAAACACAGGTAAGCACTCATGGTACTTTGGAGGGAAAGCATGGAGGACTTGGGGTATATTCAAGGGTATGTATCTATGATGGATCTTTGAGGACATTAGATTAGGTACAGAAGGTGAAATATCATCCTTGGCTTCATGGGGCTTATCAACTTAGTCATGGTTATCACATGGCTTAGATGGGATACTTTTATCAAAATCAGTGATACAATGAGGATATGCATGTAATTTTAAGAGGAGGATATACAATTGCAAGATTATCATGATCATCATTAGAATGCAGTAGGTAAAGAAAAAAAATTTTGACATGTTAAAGGAAGGACCAGAGGCAACTTATAACAAACAATAAAATGCTTTGGAAAAAATCAAAATTTAAGTACTTGTTTTCTTCAATAATGTCTTTTCATACCTCTATCAAGGGATCTCATCTTCCAGTGGAGTCTCTGAACTACATTTGAAGCTTGAGTGGAGTTTCCAATAATGTTTTGGAAGATGGATTATGCATTGAGAGTGGAGTCTCCATTGAAGATTTGAATTTTTGGATTCTTCTACTAGTGGAATCACCTTCAAACTGATTTTTGATGTGTGGAGTCACCAGAGAAGGATTACAACCAATATGTGTCTAAGTTTCTACTGCTCTCATGCCTTAGAACTCAACCATGTCATCCTTTCCCAGGGAAAATTTTTCAATTGCGTCACCCACAACGACGCCAAAATGTTAGCACTCTGTAAATTTTGTCTGGATGATAGAAAAATGATAGAGGTAACTGTTTCAACCAGCTTTAGAGGAGATACTAGCCTGCTCAACTCGGAGAAGGCTCTCTCGTGTCACTATATATTTCTTGGAAATCATTGGCTAGATTTGGTTTGTTTTGGGGGGTATTATAAAGTTGTTGAAGAAATGGGGGTGACATTTGGGCTATGGAGTAAAAAATGAATAAAGCAGTGGTAGGTCATCAGAACTATCTAGACTCTTGTAGAGGAGAAAGGCTAAGTGAGGCAACGAGTCTGAGTTTTCAAATTTAAAATTGCATGGAAAAAGAAGAAAAAGGAAAATGCATAACTACATCAAAGCATATTAAAATGAATTCTGAAATAGTTGAGAAGAGAATCACATGAATTTAAATTCCTAAGTCTAGAGCATCATCAAATGAATTCCAGACTTTTAACTCTCCAATTTAAAAGAATAAATTGTAAATGGAATTTTAAAGACATAGGAAACACACACTATGAATGAAGACATAACTCATATCATAGCCGATTAGAATCTTTTCATAAATGGTTCAAAAATTTCTTCTTCATCATATATTAAGTTTAGCTCCATGATTTTACAAAGTCTACCTATAACGAGGGCAAGCCCCCTTTTTTCCTCCATACTTTCTTTATCCTTGGAATGATATATATAGATAATTTACATGCAGGATTAAAAATCACTCACCTTCCCCACACTCAAAAGATAGAGATCGGTTACACAAAAGAGTAACACATAACAACTATTCTCCTACACTATAGGGAGCGTCATAAATAGGTCTGACATATCTAAGGATTTTTCACTAAATGCCACATGTCCAAAATTTTCTAAAACGTACTCAATACAACCTAAGAAATTATTCCAACTTGGTGATTTCTTCTTTTAGAGTGTTCAACCAAACTGGTTGATTTTCCCCAATTCTTTCGACCGCCTCAGCTCTGATTCCTATCTTCTGTTGATTGCTCTGCTTCCTCTTTACTACTCATTTGTAGCACCTATCCACATGTCCAGGATGATTAAATCCCTCATGATAAGATTTAGTCTGATATCTGATTCTGGTTCTGTCGCGAGGTCAGTATGAAATTTGGTTGCTAATATTCGTGCAATCGACTTCTCTTTCTTACTCATTGGTGGATTTTCCATGTTAGTTGAAAGTCCTGGTTCACTGGATATTGTTTGATCGACTTTGTCCATGTCTCCCAGTTTTGCAAAAAACACAATTTTCGTCTTACTTAACTTCATAGAAATTAGGATGTTCATCCAGTTTGAGATTATTCTACTTACGGATGAAGCATTGATTGCCTAGAGTAGAATAATGCCATCCATATTTTGAAGAGTGATAGTCATTGAGTTTTAATCATGAATTGCTGACAAGAGTACCTGCAGGTACGCTAGTTTATCACGTTTGGCCAATCTATTTTGAATGATGAGACTTTGAGTTAGTTATCTCGCGCTGCTTACCTGGCATCGCATGGACGTAAAGTACCTAAATGAGTGGCATGAGGTTATTTGAATGGCCATCACCTTTCCCCACATGAATTTTTGATTTTGACGTATTCAAATGGCATTAGAACACGTGAAATCGGGGCGTGGTTGAGCGGTTTCGCACTCACCCTCTTTTCCCCCTGATATACTTTAGGGAGTGCCACGTGTCCAAGTTTTGAAACCATGGTATTTCCTTGGCCTACCCTTAAAAATTTATCCTCTTCGCTACTTCAATCTCTGATATGTGTCTTGGTCGTCGATCTAGACCACTCCAATATCTACAGTTCGTTGGTCTTTATCATATTCCAACATCAGGCATTTGGGGAAGGCGGTTTTAGGTAGACCAATTTTTGCCCTGATGTACCTCTAAAGGTGCCACGTGCTTGTGAAACAAAACCACAGTGCTTTCCCCGACATGCCTTAGAACAAATAACTCTCGTGCTATTTCAATGCCCGATATGGTTTATGACCGTTGATCTATGACACCTGAGATATGTGGTTGGCCAGGTCCCATCACTTTCGCGTCTCCGCTATATTTGTCCATGCGCTGCTATATGTGACCATTCTTCTCCAAACTATTATTCCTCCACAACGATGTAGATCCTCGCTAAATTTATGAGACCTCAACCCTGTCTAAAAATTGTTATGGTGACAAAAAAGTACACACATTTTTTTAGTTATGCATCAAGCGTATGTACGTGGGATTTTAGGCATGAATCTAGCATATGTACATGCTTTTCCTATGCAAAATGACATGTATACCATATAAATGTTTTTTTTTAGAAGAACTCTGGCAAAAATGGTTGGCAGATGTATGAATGAGTAGGCCAACATTCAAGATGCATAGTAGTGGCATTTTAAGTTATAAAAAATGCCCCCTAATGTGTGAGGTCAAAAGAGAAAATTATGGCCAAAATACATTACAACATATTTAATAATGTGGGAAAGCACTAGAGTAGAGTAAACCCAAGTAAGTATCTGTGACCGCGACATCTACAATAATATTATAATAATCACTGAGGTGGGAATTCCCATTCTCAGGATAAGATAAGAATGGTTTCCAATTAAGTAAAATGCAGATCCATGTCACATATATAGTAATCATGGATACATGACCAATGTGTATTCCAATATAAAGTGTATCCGCAAATAATACACAAGAATCTGCATCTCAAAATCATCAGAAGATATACAATGTCATAGGAATATTCAAGAGGCATTAATGTCTGTGGTTGGAGATGATAACTTCATAACTAGAGAAATAGCTTCAAGATATTCAAAAATCAGGTAAGAGTATAACAGGAGTGTAAGAATCACTACTCTAAGCTCTTCGACACGTCATCATCAAAATACTAGAGGACCTTGATCATCAAGCATCGAACTTCATTGATTATGGATGTGAACTTGACCAAGATCTCGGGATGGGCGACTCATGAAGGTCAAGAGACTTGTCACAGAATGGATGACTCAGGTTACAATACTTCCCCTTGGACAAGAACACGATACATGAAAATACTTAGAAAGTATGTTATTGACATAATTCTATGACACATGAGGCACCACAAACTCTCCATGTGTTTGGAAGAGTAACCAAATAGAGGAGGACACAAATCTATGTAAAAAGAACAAATTCCTAAGGCCATACTAGATCCCAATACTTGCAAAACAAATGGAAGGATGTGCTCTGTCCAAGGGTGACTAGATTGTTGCCAAGACAAAGGAATGTTTCCACATCCCCTCTTTTTGGAATATTTGATATTTTTTCCTTTTTCCTGTATTTAACGAGCTTGAAAAATAATAAAACAATGCTATGTTACAAAGGAGGAATGAGTGTCACAGGCAAGAAAACTGGTTCCGAGCTCATTCATACTCAAAGCAAGGACACATGTGCAGGATAAGTACACTCTAGAAAATTCCTCCATGGGTCAAGGTGTCAAATCATAAGGGATAAAATGCTACAAGGCTTGCATCTAAGGAATACTCTAAAGGTTCAGTAATAGCAACATGAAGCCATAATTATTCCAAAGATGCAAGGATGAGGCATGCGATGCGATTATAGAATGACCCAATGAGACTCCTTCCCTGTAAAGTTTTACGATTCCATAGAAGGTAAGCTCAGTGGTTTTTAACTTTTAGAGAGTCTGAAAAACACTAAAAGTAGACACTAGAGTGATCTTTCTCGTAAGGTTAGTCTCCAGCGCCGGAAAAAGAATAAAATAATACCAAGGAGAAATCTTCTGTTCATTGGGGCTAGAACATTCCTTTTTCATACTTTGTCCAGTCGGTTTGGAAAAGGGTTAAAATTATATCGAAAGGATGTCTCTTCAAAACCATTTTAACAAGTGTGACAAAGACAAGATATCTCGACTATCTTTTCAATTTTATGGAGTCTGAAAAAAGCTTAACTATGGACTCACTCATCCTTTTTCATAACTTAGTCCCCTGAGACTGAAAAAGTATAAAACATAACTTAGGAGAACTCTCCCAGTGAGACATGTATCCTGAGGCATACCTTTTTCTTAGGTAATCTATTGGCCAGAAATAGGTCAAACTTATGCCAAATAGATATTCCTTTTGGACCAATTAATGAGTGTGAAAGAAGCAAGGTCACTTGACAATATTTTCTTATTTAGGGAGTTTGAAAAGGGCTTAAATAAGACTCCAAGCGGTATCCTTTTTTCATAAATAATCTCCAAGTCCCGAAAAAGTGATAAACCAAAGCTAGGGAGAATGGTCCTTTTTCGCAAATTTAGTCCCTCAAGTCCGAAAAGGGGTTAAAATTACACCTGACAATACTCTCCTAGCGAACCGTAGCTCCTAGGGAATACCTTGTTCTTAAAAATAACCATCTAGAACAAAAATGGGTAAACTATTGTTGGACAAATGTGCCTTCAAATTTCATTTTGATGAGCATGAAGGACAACAAGATTGCTCAACGATCTTTTCAATTTTAGAGAGTTTTAAAAGAAGATTTAAGAGTTTTACGGATTAAAGAAGATTCAAGGGGGGATCCTTTTCTTAAGTAATATGAACGAGGTGAAAAGGGATAAATAATGCTCGTTAGAATTGTCAATTTCATAGTTTAAATGAGATTTAAAGGAAAAAAACCATGCTCTATGGGAGTCCCATGGGTAAAGGCCAGAAAAAAGAGGAAGAGGAAGGATGAGGATTCAACACAAAGTCATGGTGGGACTAGAAGGTACTCTCATTCCTATGAATTACTTTGGCATGGGAACCAAATTGCAAATGAGACTCTAACTAGGATGTCCATCGAAGGAAGGATCTACCACATAATGCACGACAAACTTATCAATAAGGAAGGTTAGTGTCACAATTCAGTGGGGTTGATCCTAAGGCCAAATGAACCAGGTAACGGATAATGAAAAAAATGCAAATATAGAAAAAATCTAGCCTATATTTCAGTTTTGAGGTCAACACCTATCAGAATGGATCGATATGATGAACAAATGTCAAATAAAAAACATCTCCAAGATCCTACATATAAGGCCAATAACACTCATCTAGAAGTTATTAAATCCAATGTAGATAGAAACTTCAGAAAATAAGAGGTTTTATTAAATACAAAACTTGAAAAAATCAAACCTGAAATGTACAATATGGTACAAGGCACTGCACATCCTTATGACTCATGCATATTATTGGTTCAAGTAGAGCCCATTTTTAGGCTCTGACGAAGAGTCTCTTCGATAGTCAACCTGGAAAGTCTCCCAAAAGGGAATAAAACACAAACTACGGTGTAAGTCTTCCCATGGTATATAATCCATAGTCATGTCTTCAAGGATAGCCTCATTCGAAGCCATCTCAATATCTGAGAAATAACACAAACGAGGAGGATTGACAGTCTCAAAGGGTGAAGAAAACTGATGATATTGCATATGATGATGGAGGTTTTGGTTAGGGTTGGCAGAGTCTATCAGCAAAGAATTACAAGAAAAAAGGATTGAGGATCTATAAATAGCAAGATCGGATTCGAAAGGAAACTCAATATCACTTGGACCAAGATGGGGAGGAAAGGGCTCCCATGCCCCCATTGGATAAACCAATGGATCCATTGCTGAGACCAAGTCTCGAGAAGGAAAACATGAGTGAACAAGTTCCTACATAGGAGAAATTGAACACCGAGGATAAGATGCCACATAATTTACCTATGGCGAAGTAGATTCTACATGAATACTAGGAACATATAAAGGGGAATGTTGGACTAATGCAAAATCAGGATGGTGATTATCAGATTCCAAATGGTAAATAGTGACAGTACTTCCATTGTGAGGGAAATGCATCACCCAGAAAAGTGTATACACCACAATGTTCATAGAATATACGTAGTCATGCCCAAGAATCATATTGAAATCTAACGAAACTTGCACCATTATAACATCGACAAGGATATTCTTCCCACCTAACGAGATAGGAAACTGAGGAAGAATCCCCAAATATTCACTAGGAAATATTTCAAAATCCAACTACTCATGTGAATCAGACATAATCTCGATAGATCCCAAAGCTTTCCAAGCCAAGGAGGATAAAATACTCATGGAGGCTCCTTCATCTACAATACATCGGTAAAAAAAAAATGAATTAATTTCAACCCTTATTTGAAAGGGTTGAGAAGAAGGAAGACGAGGCTCAACAAGGTCATTCCAATAAAAGGAAACCATCCTAGGACATGGAGGGGGTGTTCTCGAAGTGAGTGGAATTCCCCCTTGTTATAAAAGTAATGAACTAGAAATGATAAAAACATAGTCGATAGAAACATCACTCCCCATCAGAAGAGTGGGATCAACCAAATATTTCATCGTCATGACCACTTTGGTAGACTCGACAATCTCCAATGGAAGAGTGGGATGTCTCCAATGGAAGAGTGGGATCAGTCGAAGATTGCATCAATGTGACCACTTTGGTAGAATCGACACTCTCCAAGAGAAGAGTGGGATGAACCGAAGATTGCATCGACGTGACCACTTTGGTAGAATTGACACTCTCCAATAGAAGAGTGAGATCGGCCAAAGATTTCATCGGTGTAACCACTTTCGTAGACTCGACACTCTCTAAGAGAAGAGTGGTATCAGTTGAATATTTCTTCGGAACAACCACTTCCTCAACCACTGGATGAATAGGCTACAAGACAACATGGTTTGAAGGTGCATGACCCCCCAAAAGAGGACTGGGATCGGTCGAATATTGCATTGGCAGGACAACTTCATGAACCAAAGGAT
The DNA here is from genome assembly GCA_032191745.1 of Picea mariana. Taxonomy (NCBI): domain Eukaryota; kingdom Viridiplantae; phylum Streptophyta; class Pinopsida; order Pinales; family Pinaceae; genus Picea; species Picea mariana. The sequence goes on from JASDQU010884305.1 coordinate 35,044, forward strand.
GAATAGAGTGCAGGGAAACCAAAGAAGACTTGGAATGAAAAGATCTTTTATACATGGACCACAATCTTCATGCCTCTGAAATTCTAGGGGACATATGAGTAAGGTGATCTCCCTTTCAAATATTACAAGGGAACTTAGGCTTACATCCTATCTATCTAGGTTTCTCAATAGAATCAATGCCCCCATAATGACTAGCAGTGGCTGGTTCATTGTCCTCATCATTACTCGCAGAGGTTATTGACAATTGTCCAATATGACTAGCATATGTTGGTTGTTTAACTCTAGTATGACTCACAGGGAGTAGGTTTGTGCCACCATCATGACTTGCAGTGGTTGGTTGCACATATCCAACTTTATTTGCAAAGGTCGGTGATTGGTTGATAACATGACTCGTAGAGGCTACAAACCTATCACTAGTACGAATATAAGTGACTGGAATTTTCCCCCCAGCATGACTTGTAGAGGTTGGGTGCTTTCCCCCAACAGGACTTGCAAAGGCTGGGTGTTAGTATTCAACATGACTTGCATAGGTTGACGACCTATCTCCAGCATGACTCGCATAGGTTGGTGATTTCTTCTTCCTATTCTTCCTCTTTCTATTTCGTTTAGACTTCCAATTACTAGTAGCTATACTTTTATCAGAGAAGGAAGAAGGAGAAGGAGAATACTAATGAAGGAACGTCAAAATGATGCCCACGACATAAGGTTCTTAACTGAGAAGTTCCAAGAGCATTCAAGACATTTGGAATGGTACCCAACCAAGCTGGTAGTCCTAGATTCAATCTAGGAATGCACAAAGTGGCCATCAAAGGGATACCAACATTTCCAAAAATAAGAAAATCACACGAATACCTTTGTGAAGGGGTTCCTTGGTTGGTATTGTCAGTAACTTTGGCCATGAAGATATTATGCATATGTTCTTCCCTTGTAGGATTGCTCAAGTCCATAAAAGTATCATGCACAGACTCTGGTAAATCAATGATATCAAAATATGTCTATAAGTGTTATTGTATAAATCAGTAGGTGTGGACACTAACTGATCTCCTTAGATACACCTAGATCTAGAACAAAACACACCAGAACTTGATGCTTTCCTTAAGTTTTAGATATTGAATTTAATAACTAAAGAGGGATAGGTGGCATACCATTGAAACACCGCTTCCTCTCACCATCACCATCCTAGCTCCATTCCAATGCTCATACAATGATGAACCTGCAAAAGAACGCAACCAACCAAAGTGATAGTAATAGCATAAACTCAATATAAACCTATATATGTGATCAAGGAATCATACAATAAAACACAAAAAGATTTATAGGAAATAATCATATTATTGTATCATATTAAATGTGAAAGAGAGATTAAAACTGTGGCCTTGATGTCGTAAGGTCCCTTCCAACTATCCAACTATTCTGAGAGCATATATCTAATAATATTCACAATCTATCTTGACAAAATGGCCCATCTAGCCAAGCTAATAATCTCCAAAGCTCAATCCAATCCAAGGTAATCCTAAAAGCTACAAATCTCCAAAGACAACTTTCTCCATCAGAGCTCCTCTCCTTTTATAAGTTGAAGAGGACAAGGTGAGGAGGTTAGGATGATCCCACTAAATCATGAAAGCGATTAAGATCCAAACCATTCGGATGCCACCTCACCATGGAATTTTCTCTGTCTAGAAGCATTGAGAAGATGCTCGTTTTTCCCACGTATGAGAATTTTCGCACCCTGCCTATATAGCAACCTGTGAGCACTTCACGGCCTAGATATGGTGCAGCCTATGAAAATCAGGCATTTTTTCACCCTGCCTATATAGCAACCTGCGAACATCCTCTTTAATAGGGCTTTTAAAAAGGATAATGCAACTTCTTTTCTCAGGAAAAGTTCTTCTCCCTTCTTTCTTCAAGAACTCAGGACATTGACCCCTCTGAAGGCAATAGATAGGTTTACATCATTAACGGTCATAACGATGATGAAAATGATGTTTAACAAAGAGCCTCACAAAGCATGGAGTTAGAACAGAGTGATAACTGAAATACTTTGTCGAGTGTCTGTAGGGAACAAGGAACAATCGGTCTGAAACCTGCGAACAAAAAAGGAAATACAGTACAATAATATATCATCACTGAGGTAGGCATTCCCATACTGATAATACAAATGAATCAGAGCATAAATTTCGACATGCGAAGATCCATGTCAAGTAAGACAGGTCATGGCCACCAAACATACGCTGTGGATCCATGCCAATATGACTCAAATCTGAACATAGCCACCAAAAATACACTGTGGATCTATGTGTTAAAGACTCAAATTTTAACATAGCCACGAGACATACAATGTGGATCTATGCAACAGTACAAACTAAATATACTCCAACACAACGTGAATCTGTCAGAAAAGATCCAGGGTCTTCATCTCCACCACTCTATAGTACAAATCTAACCATGCGAATACATGTGTTGAAGTTGAACATGGTAGAAACCACTTGATTATCGGTCAATGATGAGAACCATTAACAAGTGTGAGGGAAATCACCATTAATGTCAATGACTCCCAAGGTACTCTACTACAATCTAACGAATGTGAGTTAATGAGATGAAGCCGAACACTCGACGTAATCTCCCGATCAGGGGTCAATAATGAAAACCCATTGTCAAAAGCAAGGAAACCTACCATTGAGGCATGCAAGTTTCAAGGTACCAATTGGTTTCTAAGTCTAATTCCTAGATAATGATTTGAAGTCGACAGGAAAAGACTTGTCATAGGAGGGCCTTAATGTATCCCACATCAATGACACGAAACAAGTAACAAGATTTGATGTAGATTAGAGTAACAAGTGATTCAGGACTGACTCAGGGATGGTCAACATAATAGAAGGCTTAAGGACTGCAGAAATGGCTGACGCAATAGAAGGATTTCTGGGTTAAACATCTCCTTGAACATGTTGACGACATGACAAATGTCTTGGAAAATACTGACTCAACAACAGGGATCATAGACTGATTTTTAATCTTATAAAGGAGTATGATCAAGAGACAAGTGGATTTTCCCAACCTAGACACAAAGCAAGTGAAAGGGTGTCATGTTCAAAAGTGACTCTTCCATGGAATACAGGTTTAGACACATTTCTTTCCTAGTTTTCCCCCCACCATTTTTGGCGAGTACCTCTTTATTTTTACACAAGATCATCCTTCGGATGAGTCCCTCATAGTATGTTTAACGAACCCTGGGAGGAGTGGTTTGGTCCCACATGTGCCTTTCGATGTTTTTTTAACGAGTCCAAGGATAGACAAATCAGGTGGTTTTCATATTTTGAGAGTTTGAAAAACACTTAAAGAGATCTCTCCCAGTTCCTTTTTCATAAAGTTGTTTGATAAGACTGAAAAAGTGATAAACTATCGCTCACCAAATGTTTTCTTCAAATACTTTTATGAGCGTGAAGAGAACAAGGTCACTCAACAATCTTTTCATTTCTATGGAGCGTGAAAAGAGCTTAAAGGATACTCCTAGGGTTCCTTTTTCGTATAACCTTTATGAGAATGAAAAAGTGATAAAAGTATACTCGGTTACATTCTCACTTATTTATGAGCATGAGAAAGAAAAAATACTAAGCTCAGTAACTTATTCTCATGTATTTACAAGCATGAGAAAGAACAAAGACTAAGCTCAGGATTGTTTTCATTTTTACACAAGCTTTAAAACAAAACAAAACTATGCTTGGGATAGATTTTATTTTTACACAAGATTAAAAACTAAACAAAATTATGCTTGGACCTGGTTTCATTTTTACACAAGCTTGAACCAAAAGAAACTATGGTTGAGGTAGTTGGTTTCATTTTAAAACAATCTTAAACCATAAAAAAAACTATGCTTGAGGTAGGTGGCTTCATTTTTACACAAGCTTGAACCAAAGTAAAAACTATGCTTGAACTTCCCAACACATTATCCAGAGATGGTTGGTACTTAGCCCCCAGCTTAAGAAGCTAGTAGTTTAACCTCAGCATGAAGTCCAGAGGCCAAGGCAAATTCCCCCCAAGCTTCGTTTCATCCAACTGCAAAGGCGAATGAAATGAAGCTTCAAATACTAGACAAGGGAATTGACTCGAACAGAGAGGGAGAACAATCTATTTCATTTTTAAATGAGCTTGACACATTAATAAGAACTATGCTCATGAATCTAGGTTCAATCCCTATACCTATGTTTCATTTTTTAACGAGGTTTCCACAGAGACGAAAAAACTATCCTCATAAGTGGTTTCATTTTTTAACGAGCTTGAATTTAGAAATCTATGCTCAAGTCTTGTTTCATTTTTTAACGAGCTTGAAATCTGAAAATCATGCTCATATACCTCTGTTTCATTTTTTAACGAGGTTACCTCAAATACGCAAAACTATCCTCGGCTCTCTTCTTGATCATGGATTCCAAGAGGACAATGCTTTGGAAGGATACCATGTCAAGGGACAAGACTCGGTCATGGATTCCAAGAGATATTCACTAGATGGAAGGAACACACTCTGGAAGGAACACATGTCAATGGTTGCGACAAGGGTAAGGATATTAGGCTCTAAAGACCCTATTGAAGAGATAACCATGTCAATTATCAGATATAAGTCACCAAAAGTTGAATCCATGGGAGACAATGCCACATAATTGACCTGTGGAAAGGGTGACACCGACTGCATATAAGAACCATTTAGGGAGGCAATCCAGTTAGGACCAATGAATGAAAGTTGATCAATAGTCACAATTCTTCCATCGTGAGGGAAAGATATCATGCGAAAAAGAGTGGACACAATAGCTTTTACGGCATAGACATAATCCCACCCAAGGAGTAAAGAGAAATCCAAGAGATCTTGGACCACCATGACATCAATAAAAATAGTTTTCCCTCCCAAAGTTATAGGAAACTGAGGAAGGGTCCCTAAAGGTTGACTGGTTCTTCTGTTAAAAGTTGACATATTTTACATAACTGAGACAAGTTGAGGAAAACCCAAATCTTGCCAAGAAAAATAGGAAAAAATACTAATGGACGCACCTTCATCTATAAGTGTCTAAGGAACGTCTCGACCACAAACTTGTACTACAATATGGAAAGGAATGTGAGAGGGAAGACGAGGTCTAGTTAGCACACCCCAATTAAAAAGGATGGCCTCATTACTTAGAGGGGGTTTCATGGGAGAAGGAGGAATAACCCCCCAACAGGTCAAAGTCTGTATCAACAAGAAAAATGTGGGAAGTATCGGGTTTACTCTCGAGTGGGAGAGTAGGATCGACCGATGAAGAGATCAGATCGACCACTTGGGTTGCATTCTCAAAGAGGAGAATGGGATCGATTATTGGAAAAGGATCGAGCGCTTGGGTTTCACTCTCTAAAAGGAGAGTGGGATCAACCAAGGATGGGATCGGATCAACCACTTTGTCAATTGGTTCAACTAAGGACGTGACCAGATTGAGCACCTTAACAACCAGACTGACCGATGAAGGGGATAGATTGATCGTTCCATCAACTACGAGTGGGTTGAGAGTAATCTTGTGATAAGCATATGGGAGTTGAGGCTATGAAACAATCACGTCTTCCAGAAATTTTGAGGATTCTTCCATACGAGGACAAAGGTGAGTTAGATGACTCCCTTTGCATAACATACATGGGAACTTGACTCTACTTTTCTTTTTCACAACTATATCGTGACTAGTTGACGGGAGGTCATGAACATGTTGTTCAGAGGCTGATGACACGGGTTGGCAAGGGTGTGTAGACCAATCTTCTATAACCTTGGATAGACCAGGGCAATCCTTAAGAATATGTCTACCCTTACAAAGCCTACAAGGGTACTTGGGATTATGAGTTGTTTGGGTTATATTGACATCATCAACACTCCCAACACGAGTAACAGTAACTGGTTGTTTTCCAACATGTTTGATAGTGGTTGGAGGTTTTGACCCTTGTTTATCTTTCTTCTTCTTCTTATTCATCGAGTTACTAGTTTCAGAACTTTCACTCGATGAAGAAGATGAAATGGAAGGCAACCTTGAAAGCGAAGAAGGAAAAGAAGCCCTTACTGGTGAAGAAGGTGAAGGATCAACATGAGGTGGATGATCTTGGGGGGAAGTGCTTGTGACTGAAGCACTAACTATATCCAAGATTACCTGAGTGGAAAACAACCATACCGGTAATCCAATCGTGAGACCTGGAAGGCTCAAAGTAGCAATGTGAGGGGGACCAATGTTTCTGTAAGAAGGAAAAATAAAAGGTTCCCCTGGAAAAGGGGTTCCTTCATTGGTCATTCCAAGAACTAACATCATTAAAACAAAAATCCAACCTAGAGTCTGCTAGGGAAAACAAACAACACACGCTAAAAATCTAGTAAGCAAACAAGCAAACAAAACTCTCTCACAATGAGCACACTAGTTGGTGATGAAATCCAACATCGCAGGAACAAAGTAAGAATGGGTTGAGATAGAGTGGATGGAAAAGTTATGTTGACAACCTTCTTAACTAACTTACACCCTGGTGAAAGCTCCCACACATAATCATGGGTATTCCCTCCAAGGATCCCGAGTGAGTTTGGATGACGTCAATTCTAGGTATTGTGAATACTTGCCTCTCCACAGTCACCTCATGTAAAGAACCTAGAGGGTAGGCCACTAAGGTTACCAATTACTACAGTGATGCCTGGGGAAACAGTCGATAGTCTGATCCATGTGAAAAGGCAGGGTATCTAGCCCTAAATCAAGTCGAAAGGCTTCCACTCATAATTGTGGGTATACCTTCAAGTGACCCCCATAATACGCTCAATATCTACACCAAGACCAACAAAGCAGGGTGAGTAACTCTGCGAGTCTTAATGCGACCTCGTGATTGACCCTTGTGTGAGAAGGGCTTCCCAGGACAAAATGTAGTAAGTGAATTTAACTCTCCCTATCACAAGATACTATGTTTGTTTGTAGCTTTGGAAAGTTATCTTTCACACCTATTCCAAAGCCCTACAACTAATCTAATGTAGGTTTGGTACCAGAAAATATAAAAATGTCTAATCAATTTTTATAAGCGCTTTATTTTTAACGTTGTTGTTACTCAAAAGGAATATGGCATGGACAATATGGTGTTTTGATTGACTCAAAAGTTATGCAAAGAGATGAAGATGCAATCTTTTCATTTCAATGACATCTATGCTACAAGAAGCAGAAAACATTTATCATTCTCGGATGCACAATGTCCCAACATTTTTTAAAAATCTCATCAATATCAATATCTTTAAGAAATGAGCAAAATAGATTGTACACCAATACACGATTCGTGGCCCCCTTGGCCATGAGGGGGAAAAATTTTCAGAATTTATGACCAAAAAATGCCAAGAATCATGCAATTTCGCTACTTCAAATGCAAGGATGCCCCCAATCTAATATAAAGCAAGAAGTTAAATCTTGTTGTTTCAAAAATTTCACTAAAAGCAATAATGAACTTTCTTAAAACGAAGAAACCCAAACTAAAATTTTTCTTTTAAAGCGAACTATTCAAAAGAAATTTGATCTTTCCCTAAACAATCCTAAAGAAAACACGGGCTTTGTAATTGAAAGACACTCAAAGCAAGAGACTAATCCTTCAAAACCAAACAAAGCAAAGATGGCTAAAATCAACTCAAACAATGTCAAGCAGACTGTAAACAGATCAATATAGGCTCCAAAATCTCAATCCAGCTGATCAAAGAAAAACTGGGCATCAAAAGATAACAAGACCCAATCCAAAAAAATTTACAAAACAGTGCACAGCCTAGTAGTGAGGTGCAGTGCGAAAATTAGGCATTTTTGCAGTCTAGACATAGGTAGGGTGCGAGAAGGTCGCACTGGACTAAATAGTAGGGTGCGAAAATCAAGGGTTTTCTCAGGCTATATACAGGTGAAGTGCGGGAATGTCTGTAATCAAAAGGAATTTGGAAAAAGGACAAAGAGTCTAAGTGAACTTTCAGATCCAGAGAGTCTGGATGGATCTCCCACAGACTCAAAAACTAGAAAACAAGCAATCATAGCAAAGGAAACTAGACTAACTAGGAAACAATCTATTCCCCATTGGAGTCGCCAATTTTGTTATTGGATAAATCAGTAGGTGCGGACATTAACTGATCTCCCTAGATCCACCTAGATCTAGAACAAAACACACCAAAACATGACGCTTTCCTTAAGTTTTAGATATTGAATTTACTAACTAAAGAGGGATAGGTGACATATCATTTAAACGTCGCTTCCTCTCACCGTCGTCATCCTAGCTCCGTTCCAACGCTCATACAATGATGAACCTGCAAAACAACGCAACCAGCCAAAGTGATATTAATAGCATAAACTCAATATAAACCTATACATGTCATCAAGGAATCGTACAATAAAACACAACAAGATTTATAGGAAAGAATCATATTACTGTATCATATTAAATGTGAAAGAGAGATTACAACTGTGGCCTTGTTGTTGTAACATCCCTTCCAACTATCCTTCATTCCCCACACACTTCCACTCCAAGAATTCTGAGACCATAGATCTGATAATATTCACAATCTATCTTGAAAAAATGGCTCATCTAGCCAAGCTAACAATCTCCAAAGCTCAATCCAATCCAAGATAATCCCAAAATCTACAAAGCTTCAAAGATAACTTTCTCCATGAGAGCTCTTCTCCTTTTATAAGTTGAAGAGGACAAGGTGAGCAGGTTAGGATGATCCCACTAAATCATGAAAGCAAGTAAGATCCAAACCATTTGGATGCCACCTCAACATGGAAGTTTCTCCTTCTAGAAGCATCGAGACGATGCTCGTTTTTCCCATGTATGATCAGTTTTTCACCCTGCCTATATAGAAACCTGTAAACACTTTGCGACCTAGCTATGGTGCAACCTGCGAAAATCAGGCATTTTCACACCCTGCCTATATAGCAACCTGCGAACATCTTCTTTAATAGGGTTTTTACAAAGGAGAATGCAACTTATTTTCTCAGGAAAAGTTCTTCTCCCTTCTTTCTTCAAGAACTCGGGCCACTGACCCCTCTGAAGGAAACATATAGGTTTACATCATTAATGGTCATAGGGATGATGAAACTAATGTGTAACAATAACGAAGCGGGTCCACATTTCTAAGAAGAAGACCCAAAATTCCTCATGACCTATGGAGTGGGTGGTATACCACCTTAGGTCAAAGACCCAAATAAATAACTAAGTAACTCACTATGGAAAACTAAGGAGCACAGAGCAAACCACAAAAAATTCCCTAAAGATAGATCAAGCAAAAGGTAGGAAGAACAATTACGCCAACCAACACTAGAGAAAATTATTGATGCAAGTGTAAATTGAACAAGGAAACACCCTCCAGGTATACTCTGCAAAGCATGGTTCGATGTATGTCCTAGGTACCATCATATTCCCCCGCAATCACCTGTGTAATTCCCTATAAAAGGAAACTAGCTTGCTAATTCATAGTTAGTTACCAGACAAGTATAGTCGACATCCTGGCTGATCGTAATGAGCATGAAAGCTAAGTTTAAAGTCTTTCAAGAGTACCAAAGGAAAATGGTATGGAAGACAACTAAGGATCCCAAATGGATTCGAGGTCCACGAAGCTCCATAATGAAATGCGGTCAGAAAAATTCCCAAGAATGGACCTCAATATACAATACCCACTATGCTTAGTCTAGTTTTGGAGGGGTTATCTCCTCTACCTTTCCTCGCACAACCTCGTGCTTATCCCCTATGTTAGATGGGCGTCCTGGCTAAATATTACGACATTGGACTTCAACACTCCCTATCTCAGACTCTTAAATTTATTTAAGTGGCCTTAAAGAGTTTCCTCTCTATTGAGTAAAATATATGGAATGATCTTACTCAAGAATTTTTAGATTCTGCTTGGCTAAATCAAAATAGACGGGAATGTCACCCTATTTTTATATCCATAAAAAATAATATCCTAAATCACAAGTATTGATTACAAGTTCTTAGGCGAGTTTTTTTATGAATAAACGATTGCTAGAAAAATCATTTTTAATATAATTTTCTGAATATAACAGTTGCTGAAATAAATGTAGAGACAGAAGTAAATACACCAAGATGATAATCAAGACAGATGAGACATAAAGCAATCCTTTATTTCACTCCAATTCATCAAAGAGTCATTCTCTTTACAAAGTTTCGTGAATAATTTTTGGACCATAGTCAAACTTAGACGTCCCCAATGAAACATACAAAAGGACCTCTAACAGAAAATCAAAAACTAAACTCTAAAAGTTGGATCAAATTGCCACAGATTGATGCCCACTCGACTCTGCACAATAGCCTTTGTTAGTCATGAAAACTAATTCACAAACAGACAAGTCTACACAGACTATCAAAGATAGATCAACACCTCTAAAAAACAAGTTTCTGAATGATGTAATTCAACCCAGAATCTTGTTGTCTACAATAAGACCCTGCTATCATAAAAAATAATTAGTCTTATGATCAATTAAGGAATGAATGAAAATTGAACTATCTTAACACAAACTCAAAGAAAAAACCTTAGTATGTTTCTCCTTCTATCCTCCTCTTGTTCCTCCCTTTCCTTTTGCCTTTAAGCAAATTAGAATTAGTTGAAGTAGTTGAACTACTTCATTAGTTAAGTTAACAAAAAAACTCAACCAACTTTTTAGTTAGGGGGAAAAGTAATAAATCATAATAAGGGTTTTAAATAAATAATAACTAGTAGGTGGGACCCCTTGTGACTCCCCTTTAGCTCTTAAAAACCATAACATAACTAGTTAATTAAGTAAAACATCCCTCCTTGTGACTCCTATCATTACATTCATGTTTGACAATTTATCTCATTGATATTTGAAATTATTTCCAGAAATATGTTACTCATATATCCAAAAACATGTTTTCCAAAACTTCTGAAGTCAACAGTTATTAACAATAAATAAAATAAAATTTGAAATCTATATTTTCCACTCTAAGATGCAATCTTTCCCTTGTTGTTTTTTTCACCTTTTAATCTCTCTAAATCTTCCCTTGGTTGTTTTGAGCCTTTAGGCCTAATCTCGCTAATCACATGAGAACAATCATCCCTCAAATGCATCCGGGAGGTCACAGATTTATCTTAGACATTATAGGGAGAGGAATGGGTAGCAATGAATTTTCCTTTGTCAGGGGCATGGTGGGACTCGGTTTTCAACCTTTACTAGCATGGGAGTAATGAACTGGTGAGTGGATAGGGGAAGCTTGGACAATCTGATTGACATGAGGGGGACCAGGTAAAGACAAATTGGGCTATCCACAATGTTGGGATACTACTGGGTCGAAAATATCTTGCCATCTGTCATTTTTGAGAACCTCGAGTTGCAATGAGACATGAGGGGGCATGCGAATACCAGAGGCTTGTGGAGCTTGGAAGGGAGGCCTTTCAGGCCTAGGTTGGACCACTCCTTGCCCAATCCAATTGGCAAATCCAAACTGAAATAAATGGACTAACTCCTGTGAGTCAGCATCAAAGTGAATGGAGAATCTAGGCCTTCTAGGTCCCCTGTTCCAATTACCTCTTCCTCGATTACCTCTGCATGATTGATTAGCAAATATTTCTTTTAACAACCATACATGACAACTCCTTAAAAATATGAAATAAATATTGGCTCAACAACATATCAAACTCATGCAATCCAGTCCATGCAAATTGGTTAATTGTTGTCAATGACCAGGGGTGAACAAAAGGTTCTGAGATATGCGAGGGGTTTGTATTGAGAGAAAAATGTTAAAATGAGGGGGAAAAGAAATCATGGTTACTGTTCACCAACAACAGGCAATCAACTATAATGTAAACCAAGGAACATGTCACTATAATCTATCCAAGAAACTGCAATTTCAAACTGTCACAATACATAATTCTCTTAACTGTAATTAAATTTTAGGAACACGGAGTGAAAAACAGATATGGGAAGGTGAGGGGTTTTATAATTAGCAAAAAGTGTAATAATGGTAGGGAAAGAGAGTGGATATTTTTCATAAAATTAATTAAGTAATCCATAAAACCATTCTATATCAAACGCAAAAGATCCAACACCAACCAAATAATCATTGTGCTCAATTAAACAACTACTATGTATAATTCAATCAATTATGTGTATTAACTTTCTCAGTGTTTGCAATTAAATATTTAACACAGTGTCATCAAAACAAGACAATATGCCTTCCAAAACAACCTCTAGAAGATTTTTGTCTCTTCTCATTTGTCCACTTAATGTTTTAAAACAATTCCCAAATGAGCACACAGACACTTATTTCCACCCTATTCGACATCAACACATCAACCATCATCCATGAATTATTTCCTTAATCAAACACTGACACAAAAGCATGATCGATTTCATCCTTTAATTTCATTTTATAATTAAATTGTAATGAGACCATATTTTCACAGAACCCATGCCTATCTCTGCTACGATGCATGATATTCATCAACATACATAGTGGACAGTCAAACCAAATCATCGATATTTTAATTTGGAAAAAATATTGACTTTCCATTTAAACACATCGTAGCAGCAATCACCATTTCAACTCATATGATGTTGTGGGATACACAAACCATTCAAAAAAACACAAGAGAATTTATGTGACTCTACAAGTCTAATTACTATGAATCTAAACATCAACAATGTTGAACTATCAATCCAATACAACGATTCAACAACAATATGCCCAATCCCATTTCTCAAATCGATCAAATTGCAACAAAACCATATTGTTTAAAAACCCGTGACCATCTTTGATGGTGCAATCAAACAATATCCATAGCATATACAATGGATATCCATGCCACAATTATCACGATTGCAATACTCTGATTTGGAAATTTAAAACACACAATCACAACAACGATCAACTCAACCTAACATGTTGTAGGAAGCCCACACATACCAACACATCACGCACAAAGCATCGTTGTGATTTAATCAATTACAAACTAGTGTTGGCTTAACAATTCAATAATTACAATGTAAAATACTGTGACTGTCTATTCAATCCCATTTCTCCAATCAACCAAATAACGATGTTCAACTATCGATTTGACTGTCATAATAGCCAATGTAGTGGTTAAATACCAATAACCAAAACCATTGTCAACATAATCAAAAGAGACGAGCCAATAATTGAACATCATCATCAATACACCACTAACTCATAACAATCAACAATATACCTAACAGGATATAACAAGCTCCATTTATCAAAAGCCTCACTTTGAGTAATCAAGGGTTCTCTCTGTGGACCAACACATGGGAACTGGAGTTGACCCCCACCAGCGGGTGAGAACCTCTAAGACCATACGGTGGACACATAGGGTATACCACCAACAACTTCGCATACAGGGTGACAACTCACGAGATAGGAGAGACTATGAATAGAGGATCAAAGGCTTCATTTTGGTCTGTAATAACACTGAGAACATGCAGGGTATAACCCTTGTGGTTTTCCTAATCAACTTGAATAGTGTTGAGATAAAATAGAGTCAATAAATAGAAATCAACCTTAAGAAAGCCCCTTGGCATAATAGCCATCAGAACCCACTACACAAACATCAGTAGCATGAATGAACCCATACCCAGGTGAAACGATACACAGTGACACAAGGTGGTTCAAACTCAAAAACCCCATAATCAGCAAAACGACTGGGTATGGTGACAAGAAAAGTGTGGAGACAACCAGCCAATATGAAAGCATTCAACCAAAACCAATAATGACAACATAGAGTCTTCATGGCTTCTACAACTCAAAATGATAAATGAAACCGTGACTTCAACCACAGAAACCAATCATTCCAGAGAAATATCACAATCTTAAGAAAAGCACATACCCATACATCATGGAGCCAATATCTATTTCATAACCAGAGAGAGTTCATGGATGGTGAAAAAGACATAGTTGTAACCAAAATCCTTAAAAACGTGATCTTGGTTGAGCGGTTCTTCCCTTGCCTAAAAATCAGATCTTAACCACAGAAAAACAAAATTGAAGAATAGCCAAGCTAGGGTGACATCTAGTGAAAGGGGTATGGAGTGACGTGTAGTAAATGCATGTCGCCTCCATCCTACATTCATTCAATTCCTTAGGACACTCTAGCCAACCTTCCATTAATCTGCTTAATTAATCTATGCATCGAACTCAACATCCATCATTTGTCAAATGCGCCACCCATATCACCCTTAAACATTTCCAACTATACCATAACGCATATCCACCATGTTTTCATATAACTCCATAAATTGTATAGCCACTAACTTTGTTATCTAGGACTAACAACAATCCCTTTAAATGAATTTGCATATAATGTATCATAGCATAGCATAGTGTAGGATAACCTTTTTCCCATTGGATTTGTTCCATATTTATTTTATATTTTGTCATGACTAACATGTGTTTTGTGCAGGTGCAACATGAAATAGATCATCGTGCTAATAGAAATGTGATAATAGTGGATATAAGACATTCTCACAATATGGAATTTAAAGCTTAGAGCAATTAGAAACAACACATAATAAGAATTATCCATTTCAATAAAACCAATATTTCATCAATCATGTAGAACCTTGTAAGTAGTGTCGAACAGTAGCAGAAACATGAAATAAGAATCATATTTGATCTCCCAATCTACAAGGGGGTCCCACCTACTAGTATTATATATCTCTTTAGCTTATAATAATAGGTTTTAGCAATACTTTGCGGGAAAAATATTCGTTGCGATTTTTATCGTCAACAAACTGGAAACTCCATACGGAAATTTGTTTTCAACAGATTTAGAACTCATAACTCATGGTTTCGTAGACTAACAACAATAGGTCAAGGAGATTTAACCATGAATATTATGCAACAAGGGGAAGTGAGTGGATTTAATGGAAAAATGACTGGGAATTTGGGAATAACTCATGAAAAATATAAAGTATGAGGGGGTTTACCACTGTGTGCACAATCATTCAACCAGAATCTGCTATTTTATTTCAAGGAGAAAAATTATGTACTTGTTCTTTTAAATTCTCAAATGGTTGGAGAAACGGGGATAAGCCGAAGATAACCAATTTCCTTGAAAGAAAACAATGAGGGTAGATACAAAATTCAAGTGCTTTCAGGGGAACATCATAACAACTATGTAATATTGATTGTTATTGACTAACAATATTTTGTAGAAGTGTCACTGTGACAGAACTGATCCAACATCTTATTCTTGACTAGAATCAACTTAAAGATGAAAAAGCAATAAAAATCATAACAGAACTAAAATTTCAGAATTTAAAACATAAAAAATAAAATGACAGAAAAGAAAGGCAGTATGAAATTGTCAAAATAGGAAAGAAGCAATCAAACTACTATAATGCCAAAACAAAAAATAGTGATAGAAAAGAAAGCAGGGCTAGACTACTAATATACAGAAAACCCAAACAACGTTAGAACTTTTCAAGTTGGTTCCAAGTAATATTTCAAGTGAGAACCGTTAGTGTTGCAGGATAATAATCGCTCCTGTAATTTTTTTAGAATGTAAGAGTTAGTACTTAGGACAAAATCAATCTTGAGAGGACCTAGGCATAACTCTTGAAACTCTGATGTAACTAACAACCCTTTAACGTATATAATTAGATCATCAAGATAGATACGAATACTGATGAATTCATCAAGAGTTATTTGTATAGGTATTTTAAAAGTGGTACTTCCATCAGAAATCATACGTTCATAATTCATGGTACCCCAATCAGTGATAAGGGTGGTTTTGTAATAATTTTCTCTCTTTACCTTGATTTGATTGTAACTGAAAAGGACATTAAGTAAGGGCATCATCTGTGACCCTGCGATCTTCTGCAAAATCATTTCTATGTTAGGGAGAGGAGAAAAGCCTTTCATAATATCCCTCTTAACTACGTGTAAATCAATGCAAAACCTTATATGTTCAGTGGCTTTCCATACAGGGACCAAATTTGAAACCCATTCAGAACACTTGACTGGAAGGATGATACCATCCTTCAAGATGTTTCCCAATCCTTTTTGAATAATTGCTTCCAATGCAGGGTTGATAGGTCTTTTTGTTTGCCTAATTGGTTTTATGCCTTCCTTGATGAGGATAGTATGTTGTATAATACCAAGATTAAAACCATGAATATCCTCATAAAACCAAGCAAAAACATCTTGAAATTCACCAAGTAGCTTGGAAAACTTCATTTCTTTTTCATCAAAACATTGGGCACCTATTTTATCATTCTTTGGAGCCTCGGGTGTCCGAATGTTCAAGTAGATGGTTTCACCCACCTTCCTTTCCGATTCCTCTTCTTTCTATTTTTATTTATTTCCTACATCACTCAATGAAAACAAACTCTCAAGAGGATTCAAGCCCTTAGGAATCTTTTCATATTTCATGGATATGATTTCCTTGGGATTAAGAGGTTCATTTTGAATGAAAGCACAAATGTTGTCATTGTTAGGGAAAACTTGACGAGACTCTATATTGTCAGGGATATGTGGATGATATTGAGATTGAAAAGTACAATTAGGTATGTGATAAAAAAGTTGTCGATTAGGAGAAACTGCAAAGACAACTAACCGATCAGCCACTGAATTCAATTCCCTCTTAACATGAGTGATGTTGAAAGATAATAGGTTTGAGATAAGCACCCAAACAATTTGGGTATATCATTTCATCAACTTGTTTCTAGGAGAGTATATATTACGTACAAGGTTCACAAAAATATTAGAATCTCCAAAAACTAAAAGGTAACCACAACCAAGATTATAGGCGTTTCCAATGCCTAATAATAAATCTTCAAAATCAATGATATTTTTCATACAAGCAAACTCTAACCTATAAGACAAGTTATTAATTTTCCCTACATGTGAAATCAAGATAATTCCAGCTCCATTACCTTCATTAGAGCATGAACCGTCAAAGTGCATATGCCACATATCATCATCTAAATCGATTTGTTCCAAGGGAATATTATCTTCCTCAACAAAGATGGAATACACTCCTAGGTCTTGTTTCATATAGTTTACATTAGGTTGTGGGACACTCTCTATGTAAGGTGAAATCATTCCCTCTCTAAGGACTATAATGTTTTTACCATTCTGAGGAATAGATAAATGTGTTCCGTCGAGTGAGAGGTATCCACCTGTTAAATCTTGCCAATCTCTTCCCAAGATGATTGAGTAATTTCTTACTGGCATATTGATTACCTGAATACTAAGGGTCATCCTTATTTCAGGGTGTGCGCACAAAACTAAGGTCACATCCTTAATCTCACTTATGGTCGTTTGTTGTAGACTATTATAGGAGAACATGCTTCTGACATTTTCATTTGTACAAGACAAGTCTAGATCTTCCATAATAATATTTGACATCACACTTGGGCCTGAAATGCCATCAATGAGGTAACAATGGGAGATATTATCCATAATGTTTACAGAAATATAAAAAGGGGGATTTTTTACAGGGTATCTAAAGTTATGTACACCTAGTTTATTTACAAACGAATCCTCTTTGTTAACCTCTTCGGAGAGGTTGGCTACAATGGAAGATTTTCCTTTCATGAATTGTTTCAGATGAATATGTTGTTCAGGGACGACAACCATGTCCAGAAAGGTTGCATCTGCTTTGATATTGGCCAACTGATTCAATATATTGTACTTGGAAGAGGGGACAGGGGAAGTTGTTCCTTGACTATCAGTAACATTAGGAACTTGGACACTAGCCGTAGGTGAGGATGAGCTTGGGATAGAAGAATTGCAGGGAGGGTCAAATTTTCCATTGGGAGCATAGGCTCTATTCCTAGTATTGATGATCATGACATCTTCTGGCTCTGCGAAATCTAGGAAAACAATGGTATTTTCTGGTCTTTTACCAAAGATATTATCTATGGCACTCTTCCTTACCTCACATGTCACTTCCTCATGGTGGTCCTCACAAAAGTTACAACAACTTTGAGGCAATATAGCTTTAGGCTGAAATTTATTTTCAATTGGATTCCTAAAGGGGGGTGCAGAAGAGGATGAAGTTCTAGGGGTGAGAGGGGAGACAGTTCCTTTTCACTCATATGCTATCATATGATTATTCATATCTTGTACTAGTTGTAAGAGGGTGGACATGTCTGTCTGTTTAACCAATTCTCCCTGGGGAAGACCTGTTCTTTCAAGTTGTTCTTCATACTGTAAACAAGTATGCAGAGCAGAACCGAGATTATTAATGGATTTTTCCTCGATCCTATGATGATAGGGGGAGGGTAGTGCATTGTATTAATGCATTAAATCAACTTGGTTTTTGAGGTCGGATGAGTTCAGGGATTTGATTGTATAACTTAGTGAAACAAAATTTGAGGGACTTGATGGTTTCACCATATTTATAGGAAATGCTAGTGTATTCCATTAACTTCTCGGATGGGCTTTTAGATTTCCCATAAGTGGATCTGAACCAATAGATTAACTCCTACCAACTAGATAGAATTTTAGGAGGAAGGTCAAAGAAATCGGCTGCAGCCTTTCCTTCCAAGGAATTGACGAATAAGCGCATGCAAGTATCATTCTCATTGGCCCCTATGTTGTGACAAGAATTATAAAATTCCACCATGTGTTTGTTTGTAGTGATAGTGTTATTTCCTGAAAACCTGAGAAGATCTTATTTGAATTTAGGAAGTGGATGAGTAGAAGGTGCTAGTTTAAGAGGAGAGGACACATGCCATAGTGTGGTTGTGGCGTCTTCTTCAAAATGAAAAAGCCCATACTTTTTAATGACTTTGGTGGGATTTGTCGTAGATTGGACATGGATATGGTGCCTATATAAGCTACCAATCATTGAAGATGATGAAGAATGAGAAGAGGAAGCACTTCGAGTTCCACCATAGCCACCACTAGATGCCATCTTGTGGATGATAGGTGAAGGATAAAAAGATGAACTTGAAGAATCAAACAAAGTTCTCCTTAGATCACTTTGTTGGGTAGATAACACAATGTTCCTTCTGTTGGAAATACTAATACAACCGAGAGGGGGGGGGTGAATCAGTTGTATATAAGCTTAAACAATTTTAACCCTTCTTTAAAAATTATTAAT
>JASDQU010884305.1:54233-77580 GCA_032191745.1 Picea mariana
GATGGGATCCAATGGTCACCATCTTCCTTCTTCTCTGTAAACTTCTACTGCGCGCGTTTTCTTCAATGCGCATGTTTTCTTCAATGTTGTTCCTCCTGTGCTTTTACGTCCAAATCCCCATATTCTGCATATCCTGCCATTTCTGTTGTTGCCATCAAAGACAACCATCATCAACACACATTCGTTGCTTGTTCAATATTTGCCAACACCTTCCTCCTATTTTAGAAATATGATTAATTTCGGGTGATGTTCACACAGGGGCAGACCCAGGGTTCAATGCTCAAGAACACACCAACAAAGACCTAACTACTGAACCTTTCGGCAACATCTGTGAAGCAGATAAAGTCTCACCCAAGGTAGAGGCAAGGGTGGTTGTAGGAATCAGGTGTCTGCAACCTTAGCTGGGACACAGATCGTGGTTCACCCCCACCCTGGGGCTACGTCCACAAAGTCTTCTTTATATTATCTTGGTCAAGAAGTTACAACACAGAGCTTCAATAACCCTTACTTTGCATGGGATAGAGGATCTACATAACTCACTAGATCCCTCTTGATTGCACTCAACACAAATCCTTCTATAGTCTCTCGCAGAGACTTGAACTCAGCTCCACAAGTCTTACACAAAATTCACAGAGCCTTGGATACTTGATCACACAGATCCCACTACTAGCACTAAGCCTTCAAGATCCTACCTCGCATAGGACAATAGATCCGTATAGCTCACTAGGTCCTCTTTCCCCGGGTAGATCCAAGCACTAAGACTTCTCACACTTTGTGCACTTAGCACTTATTATAGCATGCATAGAGCTCTTACAGTCACACAGACTTCTGATCACATAGATCCAACTTATGCACTAAGCCACTGACTAGACAGGGCCTCTTTTCTTACATGGCCTAGACCTCTATTTATACATAGAAAAAGGCCTAAACAAGGGCTGACATCCATTTCCCGTTACAATATTCCCAAAAAAGCCCAAAAAGGTTCCACAAAAGGTGGCAAGATCCCGTGATCTCCACTTTTCTATGCACTCCATATTTGATAGGTAGTCGAAGTACCAAATGGTCAACTATGACCAAGTATTCCTCAAAACGTGGTCGAGGGCCAACAGGCCCCCAACACTCACCTGTGACTCGTCCCGAGTCACTCATCTCTGGGTAACTCTGCCTCGAAGGCCTCAAGCTTCGCTCAAGCTTCTTCGACCTATTGCTTTGCTATTGCTTCTTTCTCAGCAAACTCCTAAATGAGTGTGTTACTAACTGGTCCTTCTAAGCGTTTCTCTACTGTGTTCATGACCTATTCTAGTTCTGTCCCTTGGCTGTCAATATCTAAGAATAGTTGACATGCCCTATCCTACAAAGGATGAAGTTGTTGTGTCACTTCCATGACCTTTCTCTGGATCATATGAATATGCTACTGCATGATGCGCTTTTTGTGGGACCTCTTCATTTTCTCTATGGTTGGTAGGGCCTTTAGCTATACATGTAACTTCTCAGCTTGGTACTTCACCTCCTAGAGTTGTGACTCCAATTTATGAAATTCAGGGCTCTTGTATAAGTTCTCATGTATTTGTGCAATTCTACTACTTAATTGCTTACATTCTTCAGTAAGTGCCTTAATTCTTTCTACTATACTTTGGGCATTCACTTCTCGTTGGTCACTTTCTTCTTGTGGAGTACTCGATATAGCTTGGAGCTCTAGTTCTACTACTCTTTGTTGTAGTTGATGAATGACTTCAACAAGCTTCATTACTTGGCATTCTATGGGTTCTTCTGCCTTATGTTCTAAGCCAGTCACAGAGTGAAATTCTCTTTTGACTGCTTCTTCGATCCCGATCTGCTTCGCGAGCAACTGCTCCTTTTCTTTCTGGATTTTCACTCTATCTTCTTCAAATTTCGCTAGGATGGCATCCTTCTCTTGCTGTGCATCTCGACGGTGCTCTATGATTTCCTCCTGTTCTTTCTATAGGGCCTGTGTAACCTGCATTATTTCTTCTTTTGCACTTCAAAGAAGAACTTCAACTATGTTGGCGATCTTACGAAGTTGAAATGATTCATCTCCCTCTTCTATTGTTCCTTCTGGTATTCTGTGAGCTCAAGTTCTCAATTGGAAAAAGTGTCTTCTGGGCATGGTGTGACAGAATAAGTAAAGATGTAATGAACTACTTTCAATGGATAGGAGGGTCCATTAACTCTTGATTTGTCTGTTATGGCATAGTCTAACGGTTAGGTAACAAGTCATAACTTTCTTCTGAGCCGTTCGGGCCATCAACGGAACAGGTATATCGTCTTCTAATGGTTATATTACTTTGACATGGTGAAGTGACATATGTCACTGTTCTTCTATCCCAGCGAAGCTCAAATTATGCATGTTTTCCTTCTGCGAGGTTTCTTCTGGAATGTTTTGTAATTTATCAAACTTCGCTTTCTTCTTCATGAGTTTTCTAGCCTTCTTCTTAGTGAGCTTCATCTCGGTCATCCTTTTTTCATTCTAATTCTTTTCTTCTCTTGGCATGGTAACTTCACAGTGCCGAGATTCTTTCTTCAGATCCACAAGTATTGCTTGTCCAACATATTTTTCGGTCCTCTGTGTTTCTTCTAACGTTCTGTCAACTTTGTCATGCAAGTTCCTGGGGTCAAGAACCCTTGATATGTTCTCCCATTCTTCAATCAATTGGGCGATCCTTCTAGTCATGAAGTCTCTTAACTCTTGTCTTTGTTGTTCTAGGTCCTTTTTTGCTTCCTGTTTTATGGCTTGATCTTTCTCAATCCAAGGTTTACCAAGTAACATAGTAAACGGGGCGCTGTCCTCCACGAAATTAAAAATCTCAAAATCTTCTTATGTCAAAGCTCCATGAGCATTCATAGATATCTGAGTGAGCTTTCCACATAGGTTTACCATCTTTCCTCTGAATAACCCTATTCCTCTTAATGAAGGGGTCATGTCAAGTCTTCCTATAGCTTTCCAGGTTCCTTCTTTCATAATGTTCACCAATGTTTCTTCATCCAAAACACAGTCAATGTCGAAGTCTCCTATTCTCACTTCAATCTATTCTTTCTTCTTGAAGATTTCTAATAAGCTGAGTTCTCTGTGATCATTAAGGGTTTCTTGCATTTTCATCAATACTTTCTCTGATTTTTTCTAGGGTTCCTCTATAATCTGAGTCTCTTGATCTCATTCTTGTTCTATATTAAGCTTTTCAAGTCTAGTAATCATTCTAGGGCAATCCAGTAATTCATGGTCCATAGCCTTACAACAAAGACAACTGGGTCTTCACCCAGAGAATTCCTTAGAAAGATGCCTGGGCCTTCTGCAATTGTAACAAAGAGTTAATTCTATCTTTCTCTTCAATGATCCCCAACTTTTCATGTACTGTGTGCTAGGATCATAATGATTAGCCTGCAAAAATTTCTTTCTAGGATCCTTCATCCATTGGTTAGTCCCAAAATTCTTTCTATGCATAGGTATAACATATTTATCACTATACTTATCAGATCTATTCATATCAAAGTTTCTTTCATCTATTAATGCCCTAGTTTTGAAGCTATTTTAGAATCTATCAAACATACCTAGATCCATGCTTTAGAAACAAAAAATTTCACTTATTTTACTTCTACAGAGCACAAAGCTTCCAGATCTAAGACTTTTAACTATTCTTACCTTTATCAAAGCACATAGCTTACAGATCTTACCTTTTTCTTGCATATTTGACCTTTTTCTTCACATATTTGACTTCTTTTTCTTCAGATCTGACCTCTCTTCTTCATATCTGACCTTTCTTTCTTGTCACAAAGCTTCATAGGTCAAACAGAACACTGTGCACTAGGGAAACAGATCTACGCACAGAGCTTATTTCGCACAAAGATTCTTCTTCTTTAGTTCCCAACAATCATAGTTCTAGGTCCTGGCAACGGAACCATTTGTTGGCACAGGGGAAAACCCTAAATACCAGCCCTTTCGAAAACACCTGCGAAGTAGATGAAGTCTCACCCGAGGTAGAGGCAGGGGTGGTTTCATGACTCAAGTGTCTGCAATCTTAGCTGGGACACAGATTGTGGTTCACCCCCACCCTGGGGCTACATCCACAAAGATTTATTTATATTATCTTGGTCAAGGAGTTATAGCACGAAGCTTCAATGACCCTTACTTCACATAGGATAGAGGATCTGCGCAGCTTTCTAGATCCCTCTTGCTTGCACTCAGCACAAAGCCTTCTACAGTCTCTCAGAGAGACTTGCACTCAGCTCCACAAGTCTTACACAAAATGCACGGAGCCTTACGATACTTGATCACACATATCCCGCTAATAGCACTAAGCCTTCAAGATCCTACCCCGCATAGGACAAGAGATCTACGCAGCTTGCTAGATCCTATTTTCTCGGGTAAATCCAATCACTAAGCCTTCTCACACTTTGTGCACTCAACACTTATTACAGCATGCATAGAGCTCTTACAGTCACACTGAATTCTAATCACATAGATCCAACTTATGCACTAAGCCATTGACTAGACATGGCCTCTTTTCTTACATGGCCTAGACCTCTATTTATACATAGAAAAAGGCCTAAACAAGGGCCGACATCCCTTTCCCATTACAATATTCCCAAAAAAACCCAAAAAAAGTTCCACAAAAGGTGGCGAGATCCCGTTATCTCTGCTTCACTATGAACTCCGTCTTTGACAGGCAATCGAAGTACCAAACGGTCAACTATGACCAAGTATTCCTCAAAACTTGCTCGAGGAATAACAGGTGATAATCCTCTTCTTCTTCTAGAAACACGAGAGACTAAGGACATGAAATAAGGGCCAAAATTGAAGGAATAAGAAGGTTACTGCTGATTTCTAGGTTGTCTACGTCTAGCTTCCCAACAGTCTTGGGCACTAATATCTCATTCAGTTGCTGCCTGTGAATGATTAAGCTCAGCACGGGTATTGGAAGTGTCCAAAATGGTTTTAAATAGGTTCAAAGCAATGTTGGTCTGATCTTGAATACCGGGCTCAATATTGGGCTACCTTGCAACATGCACAGTCATTAAAAAATAAAACAGTCAAAGAATAAAAATCAGAAAAATAGATGTATCGATGCTAATCAAGCATAAAATTAACCAGAGATATATTGAAGATCTCCCCAGTATGGTCACCAAATAAATGTTGAGGAAAACATATGGAATGATATTTCTCAATCATTTTCAGATTATTCTTGGATAAAACAAAATAGACGGGAATGTCACCCTATGTTTGTAGCCATCAAAAATAATATCCTAACTCTCAAGTATTGATTACAAGTGCTTAGACTAGTATTTTTATGAATAAAAGCTTGTTCGAAAATTCATTATTTATATAATTTTTTGAATATAACAGTTGTTGAAATAAAGGTAGAGACATAAGTAAAGATTGAGCTCTAAAACATAGATCATCTTGCCACATATTGTTTCCCACTAGACTCTGAACAATATCCTTTGTCAGTCATGAAAACTAATTCACAAAAAGACAAGTCTACACAGACTATCAAATATAGATCAACACCTCTGAAAAAAAAGTGTCTGAATGATGTAGTTTAGCCCTGAATCTTGCTATCTACAATAAGACCCTTCTATCATAAAAAATAATTATGCTTATGATCAATTAAGGAATGAATGAAAACTAAACTATCTCAACACAAACTCAAAGAGAAACCCTTATTATGATTCTCCTTCTATCCTTCTCATGTTCTGCCCTTTCCTTTTGCCTTTAAGAAAATTAGAATTGGTTGAAGTAGTTAAACTACTTCATTAGTTAAGTTAACAAAACAACTCAACCAATTTTTTTGTTAGGGGGAAAAGTAATAAATCATAATAAGGGTTTTAAATAAATAATAACTAGTAGGTGGGACCACTTGTGACTCCCCTTTAGCTCTTAACAATCATAGCATAACTAGTCAATTAAACAAAACATCCCTCCTTGTGACTCCCATAATCACATTCATGTTTGAAAATTTATCTCATTGATATTTGAAATTATTTCAAAAAATATATTACTCATATATCCAAAAACATGTTGTCCAAAACTTCTAAAGTCAACTGTTATCAACAATAACTAAAATAAAATTTAGAATCCATATTTTCCACTCTAAGATGCAATCTTTCCCTTGTTGTTGTTGTCACCTTTTGATCTCTCTGAATCTTCCCTTCGTTGTGTTGATCCTTCAGGCCTAATCTCGTTGATCACATGAGAACAATCATGCCTCAAATGCATCCAGGAGGACATAGATTTATCAGAGCCATTGGATAGTGAGGAAGGGGAAGCAGTGTCCTTTGTCAGGGGCATGGTGGGCCTCGGTTTTCATCCATTTTCTAGCATGGGAGGACTAAATTGGTGAGTGGATAGGGGAAGATTGGAAAATCTGATTGATAGGAGGGGGAGTAGGGAGAGAAAAATTAGGCCAGTCACGATGTTGGGAGACTGTTGAGTGGAAAATCTCTTACCATTCATCTTTTTTGGGAACCTCGGGTTAAAATGAGACATGAGGGGGCATGGGAATACCAGGGGCTTGTGGAGCTTGGAAGGGATGCCTTTCAGGCCTAGTTTGGACCACTCCTTTCCCAATCTAATGGAAAAATCCATCCTAAAATAGTTGGTCTAACTCCCGTGAGTCAGCATCAAAGTGAATGGAGAATCTAGGCCTTTTAGGGCTCCTGTTCCAATTACCTCTTCCTCAGTCACCTCTTCCATGGGTACCTCGGCTAAAAAAGCTCATTCTTGCATGCATGATTGATTAGAAAATAGTTCTTTTAAGAACCATACATGAAAACTCCTTAAAAATATGAAATAAATCTTGGTTCAACAACATATCATAATCATGCAATCCAATCCATACAAATTGTTTAACTGTTGTGAGTGAGCAGGGGGTGAACACAAGATTATTGGATATGTGAGGGGTTTGTATTGAGCGAAAAATGTTAAAATGAGGGGGAAAAGAATCATGGTTACTTCTCACCTACAACACACAATCAACTATAATGTAAACCAAGTAACATGTCACTGTAATCCATCCAAGAAACTGCGATTTAAAACTGTCACAATACATAATTCTCTTAATTGTAATTAAATTTCAGGAACATGGAGTGAAAAAAGGATATGGGAAGGAGAGGGGTTTGCAATCAGCGAAAAGTGTAATAATGGTAGGGAAAGAGAGCAGATATTGTTCATAAAATTAATTAAGTAATCCATAAAACCATTCTATATCAAACGTAAAATATCCAACACCAACCAAATAATCATTGTGCTCAATTAAACAACTAATGTGTAGAATTGAATCAATTATGTGTATTAACTTTCTCACTATTTGCAATTAAATCATTAACACAGTGTCATCAAAACAAGACAATGTGCCTTCCACAACAACCTGTAGAAGAGTTTTGTCTCTTCTCATTTGTCCACTTAATGTTTTAAAAAAATTCCTAAATGAACACACAGACACTTATTTACACTATGTTCGGCATCAAAACATCAACCATTCTCCATGAATTATTTCCTTAATCAAACACTGACACAAAAGCATGCCTGATTTCATCCTTTAATTTAATTTAATAATTAAATTGTAATGAGACCATATTGTCACAGAACCCTTGCCTATATTTGCAAACCAAATCATAGAACATAGTGGACAGTCAAACCAAATCATCAATATTTTAATTTGCAAAAATCCTGACTTGCCATTTAAACACATCGTATAAGCAATCACAATTTAAACTCATATGATGTTGTGGGATACACAAACC
Organism: Picea mariana; assembly: GCA_032191745.1. Taxonomy (NCBI): domain Eukaryota; kingdom Viridiplantae; phylum Streptophyta; class Pinopsida; order Pinales; family Pinaceae; genus Picea; species Picea mariana. The sequence continues at coordinate 61,992 of JASDQU010884305.1, forward strand.
ATTCAAAAAAATGCAAGAGCATTTTTGTGATTGTACAGGTCTAATTACTCTGAATCTAAAAATCGACGATGTTGAGCTATCAATCCAATACAACGAGGCAACAACAGTATGTCGAATCCCATTTCTCAAATCGATTAAATTGTAACAAAACCATATTGTTTAAAAACCATGACCATATTTGATGGTTGTTGACCCTTGGTTATGAAAGGAAATGGAGAACAAGGAATAAAAGGTAAAAATTGAACTTCACAGGAAACACAGTGACTGTCATTGGGCCGAAGTGAGAAAAAGAGAAGAAAAGATGGAGCAAAGTGCGAAAAAGCAAGTTGTTGGATGAGGAGATCAAGGATGACAGATCAGCAAGGAATATGGACCAAGGATGACTCGGGAAGTGGAAAAATCCACCATTGGATGCTTTGGAGCACTGCATGAGAAGGAAGGAAAGACAAGTTGGTGAAGTCTGGAAAAAGTGGATCAATTTGACCTAGGGTTTTGGTAATTAGGGTTTTGACACCTAGGTTTCGGCCCAAGGCTGTCAGCGCGGTATTGTAATGTATAAATAAAGGTCAAGAGGACCTGGGATGGGGGGGGGGGGTGTGATATTGTTATTGATTTAGCTCTATTGTTGTGGTGAGAGGTGATTGTATCGTGAGAGAGAAGTGTTGAATCCTTCTGGTATTGTAATATCTTCAGCTGGGTGTGAAGATCAAATCCTATAGCTGGGTGCGCAAGAGGGGGGAGAGAAAGACATAAGGAGAGAGAGGATCTATTGGCCAAGAGTGCAGATTAAAACTGTAAGATTTAACATAATATATCATAAGCATAGTTCTGTGGACATAGCCCTAGAGATAGGTTGAACCACGTACAGCTTGTGTTGTGTGAGTGATTAATGCTTTGATCTCTGCCATTATTATACTGTTATTTCCATTACTATGTTATATCAAGATCTATAGCTGCGCAGAGTAGATTTTGTTGGTAAATGATATATCAATACTATGATTGCTATTATACAAGATCCCCTTGATATTCCCATAGTTGTAGACATCTTTGTCCTACAACCCCCTAATTGTTGCTTTGGGTGAGACTGCATCTGCTTCGCAGGTGTTTTCGAAAGGGCCAGTAGCTAGGGATTGTTGGTGCACTCTTGGAGTGAACCCTAGGTCTACCCCTATGCCAACAAATGGTTTTGTTGCTGGGACATGAATCATTTAAGGGGAATGTCAAGGTGGTTCCCATTGAAGACAGAGATTCAGAAGTGTATAGAGGATCAAGAGAAGGACTTCGCTAAAACCCAAGACAAGAACCCTAAACTGAGTACTGAAGATTGGCTACAAAGATACATCTTCACCGACATTCATGAGATCTTATTTAGAGGAATCCATCAGGAGCTACATGAGTGGTTGGCTAGGTTAGCTGACACACAGTTTGAGATCAGATCTAGACCTCCTATGGTTTGGACACCGACGTTGATCTAGAAGGTCGAGAAAATTGACAACGCTATATCCAGAACAGTAAATCATTGGTTTGATAGTACCATTGGAGGATATATCACCGAGTTTGTTGTTGACAGAATATAATCGTATAGCCAAGACGAGAGATACTTTTTCAAAGGAACTAAAGGAAAATTTTTGCACTTTCTGAAGCTAAGAATCAAGATGCTCTTGCACGAAAACCACATCTTGAAGATACAGTAGATTGGTCAAACTGGAAAAGGCTAATGCTCAAGATCTCGGGAAACAACAATGACACAGAAGCAGGACATATGTGCAGTGGAAAAGTATTTTGAGGGGTTCACCTTGAGAACTTGTTTAAGCAAAACTACGGAGAAGAGGGTTTCTACAGTGGAGAATATGTAGAGCTAACTGACAAAGAGCATCCAGAGCCCACCACAACAGAAGAAGGGGAAGCTGAAGAACTGCGCCAAAGAGAGCCAGAAAACTCAGGAACTGCGTGGACTACTGAAATAAGTAACGTTAATCCTCCTATTTTCCCAATAGTACTTAGCAGTCACAGTAGTCAGAACCACCAGAATATTCAGAGTACTATTACTAGTAGCTCAACATCTACTCAGACAAGAATCCTAGTCATCTCTATGGCAGATGAAATGAGACTCCCTATCTTTAGAGGAGATGGATCTGAAGATCCAGATCAACATTGGTTCTTGTGTGAAGCCGTATGGAACATTAAAAGTATCACCGATGAAGCCATGAAGAGAACCTAGTTCAGCACTACGCTAAGGGACTGCACACTAAGATGGTACATGAAACTTGTCCAAGCACTGGCACAACCTAATCCCCTAAATGAGATCAAGAATGCACTGATTGCAGAGTTTAAGAAATCTAAGCTGAAATCACAATGTATTACAGAACTAAAAGAGATTAAACAAAGGGTAGAAGAACCTGCTTGGGAGTTCGACCAAAGATTCAAGACCCGAACAGGTCGATTAACTTTTCAGATCCTTGATGAACAGAACAAAGAATGGTTCATCGCTGCATTGTTACCACACATAAGAGTCCCTCTGATGCAGCAGAATATTGCATCACAGTCAGAAGCTTTGGAGATTGCCATGAAGCTTGAATCAACACCGATGGGAGAATCTAACTCAGGCATTAGCCAAATCATGAGCCAGCTAACAAGTTTGTCTTTACAGGTCGAGGATATGAAGAAAGGCAAGGGAAACGAAAAAAGGGAAGATATATGGTGTGTAAGATGTAGATCTAAAGGCCATGATAAAGAACATTGTCCCTTATTTTATGAGTACTTGGCCTCAGGGGCACTGAGCCCCTTGAAGCATGTTAACCTACCTTGGTGTGATGTATGTTGAAATAGGCATTGCCCAGGTGAATGCTACTACATGCTGAAGTATGTTCAGACACCCACAAACTTGTTTTGTACATTTTGTAAATCAGTGGGGCACGACGATCGAGATTGTAGAGCTTATGATCTCATGCATGAAAGGTTGAGACACATATAGAAGATTCAAGGAGAAGTACAACAAGAAGGAAACACTCACAGTATAACTCTCTGGGGAGAGGAAACTTCAATTCTCATGGTGGATATAGAGGACAACGATGAGGAGGAGGTATGGGCCGAGGCAGAGGAAAAATAATTTGTTACAACTGCGTGCAGCTAGGACATTTAGAAAGGGATTGTCAGAATCCTTGTACAACCTGTAGTTACTATAACTCCTTCAAACTTGTCATAGAGGAATGCCTTGTGTTGTTGGCTAAACTTCAGGAAATACGAGGACCTTAGAAGAACCCACAAGTACAACTGATATATGCCGAACCTCAGGGAGCAGACCCTAGAGTTGTTGTTATCACTCAAGGAGGTGCTGCTACAGGAGAAGATAGAGCAACCCAAGGAAAGATTGAAAATGACCATGGAGCCAGGAAAGCTACAGAAAAGACCCCAATGGTCGATGCGAAGAACGAAAGACATATATTCGAGGAGGAAAGAAAAGAGTTTAAAAGAGGTCAAGGATCTTCATCAAAGAGACAACCAGAAATCAAAGAATATGGCATGCCTCAGGTGTTTGATCCGTCTACATCACCAATAGAAGGGAAAGAGGTAAACAAACTCATGGAATTGTTGTGCACTTATGTTAAGTTGATTCAATATAAAGGCATTGTACAATAATTACAAGATTTAATCAAGCAGTATGAGCTAGGAAAGATAGACCCCTTACTGAATAGGGCAGTGCACCAAATTGAAAAAAGGAGAAGAACAAATAAGGAATTATACTTGAATGTTGAGATAGGAGAGTATGAGATAGACTATGTGGTCCTCGACTTAGGGTCGGAAGTCAATGTCATGACGAAGAAGACTTGGGCACTGATGGGAAAACCCAAGCTGATATATTCCCCTATCAGGATTTGCATGGCTAATCAACAAGCTGTCAGCCCATTTGGACAATTAGAGAATGTCCCAGTGGACATTTATGGAGTAAGAACCTTTGTAGATTTTAGGGTAATTGAAATTGTTGATGATAGTTGCCCCTACCCTCCATTGTTAGGAATTGATTGGGCCTTCGACAATTCTACTGTTGTTGATATAAGGAAAAGACGCATGAAATTTGAGAAAGATGGCCTTAGGGTCATTGCACCTTTGGATCCAGGTGAGGGTCCACGATATATAGAGCCTATCAGAGAAGAAGACCACACATTTGAACTAGAAAACATCTACAAATTAACAGCCAGACAACAAGATTATATCAACCCTACAGCTGACAGGAATCTGATTTGGTGAAGTGATAGCACATGTTCATCTGACTCAGAAGAAGCACTGCACAACTGGCAAAACTATATGTACGAAGTATCTACAAGAAGATGTGCTAGGCTAACCAAAGAAGTTCGCTGGATTGGCACAAAAGTGAGTAATCTACCCACATTTGATGGGTTGAACCCTTTAGAGAACTTATTATCAGAATTTGAGACAAGTGTACCAACACAACAGAGGCTGTTGGCAATGGATGAGGCCATGAAATCCACACCAGCAATATGGTGGGGAACGTGCAAGGGAAACATCACAGACTGGACACAATGTCGAACTTTGATGACAATGCGGTTTTCAGCACAAGTAGGAATCTGCAAAGTAAGATACATAGGTCGAAGCTGCCCAAAGGACCACATACGCAACTGCGAAGAGGCTTGGAGTGACGTTTCTAGAGAACAATGGGTACACAAATTCGTTAATACACTAGATACCACCCCTATTAACTGGTACCTTCAAGTAGAGTTGCACCTTATCACTTCAGAATGGGAAGGTATGATCCAGAATTTGATAACCACCTTTTTGTTTGAAAGTGAATTTCCTTCAGTAGATCCATCACTTTAGATGGTGAGACACAAATTATTTAAGGAGGCATCTAGCCTCCCTTTGGAGCAATAAGAGGATGAATGTACTGCACCCCTCTAGAAACTGTAGATCTGCTACAACATTAATGCCCACGAAGACAATGATCCAAGGAAGGTGAATATCGTAGAAACAAAAGGCCAGAGAGATGTGGAAGGACCAGGAGTTGAACTGCCATTCCTTGGATAGCCGATAAAGATAAAGAAATTCAATATTGGGACAAAGGAGACACCAAAGCTTGCCAATGTTGGAGATTACTGGGATGTTGCTACCATTGAAAAAATCACAGAATTATTGCACGAGTATCAGGACTTGTTCCTGACCAAGTTCACGGATATGAAGGGTATCAAAGGACCTATGGGAGAGATGAGAATACCTTTGAATCCATATGCAAATCCAGTCAAGCAAAGACCCTACAGACTGAACCCGAAATATAAGGAAAAAGAGATGATTGAGCTCGACAAAATGCTGGAAGCAGGGATCATTGAACCTGTCGAGGAGTCATGGTGGATTATCCCCATGGTAGTTCAAGATAAGAAGACAAGTGATATTAGGATTTGGGTAGACCTAAGGAAGCTAAATGATGCTTGTCTACATGATCCTTTCCCTACACCATTCACAAACGAAGTGTTGGATAACGTGGAATGCCAAGAAGTATATTCTTTTCCAGATGGGTTTTCAGGATACCATCAGATCCACATCGCTAAGGAGAACTGCCATAAGACTACATTTTCCATAGAGTGGGGATCCTACTAATATATAGTAATGCCATATGTATTGAAGAATTCCCCGTCCATCTTTTCCAGGGTGGTGGTTATAGCGTTCAAAGAATTTTTGCATAAGTTTTTAGAAGCATACTTTGATGACTAGATTGTTTTTAGTTTGTTGAAAAATCATATTGAATGTCTAAGGCTAATGCTGGATAAATGCAGGCAGTGTCAAATTGCTTTGAATTTGAAGAAATGCATCTTCTTCTCACCATTTGGAGTATTATTAGGTCATATTGTATGCAATCAAGGATTATTGGTGGATCCATCCAAGATTGCAATTATAGTTGATTTGCCACCACCTACTTCAGTGAAAGAACTGCGCATTACGCTAGGACATAATGGATATTACAGGAAATTTATCAAAGGATATGCTCATATTAATGCACCAATGGAAAATTTATTAAAGAAAGACTGCCAGTTCGGTTGGACAGAAGAATGCCAGCAAAGCTTCAACACACTGAAACAAAAGATGGTAATTGTGCCTATTCTAGTATTTCCAGACTGGAGCAAGGAATTTCATGTGCATGTTGATGCATATTCCATTGCATTAGGAGAAGTACATGAACAACCTGGAGAAGGGAACATTGATCATCCATTAGCATTTTCCAATAGGAATTTGTCCACAGCTGAAGTTAATTACACCACTACAAAGAGAGAGGGACTAGCCATGGTGTATGTGTTGCAAAAATTCCGCCACTACTTGTTAGGAGGAAACTTTAAAATGTTCATTGATCACTCCACACTGAAATACCTAGTCAACAAGACAGTGTTGGGGGGATGAATCTATAGATGGCTTCTGTTATTTCAAGAGTATGATTTTGAGATCATAGTTAAGCCAGGAAAAATGAACAAGGGCCCAGACCACCTGTCGAGGTTGGAACATGGCGAAGAACCTACCAGTTTAGATGATACATTATCATATGCACAACTTCTCACCATTATAAATATTGATGACCACTTCGCAGACAAAGTCCAGTTCCTGTCAACAAGAATGGCTCCGAGTGAGTATACAATCTCCCAGAAAAAACAGCTAGTGGTGCGCGCTGCAGATTTTTCACTGATAGATGGTTAGCTATATAAAATAGGACCCGATGACATACTAAGAAGATGTGTTATGGAAACAGATCTCCTGATGATTCTCATAGAAGCTCATGAAGGCATCGCAGGAGGACATTACGCAGGGAAAGCAACTGCACAGAAGGTTCTGGAAGCTGGCCTTTGGTGGCCTACGATACACAAAGATGCTAAAGAATATACCAGAGCACGCGATGTATGCCAATGAGTTGGAAAACCATCCTGAAGAGATGAGGTTCCATTAGCACTGTAGATGACCCTTCAAGTATTTGAAAAATGGCCCATTGACTTTGTGGGACCTATAAACCCACTTGGAAAGCACACAAAAGCAAGGTATATTATCACTGCAACAGAATATCTGACTAGATGGGTCGAAGTAAGAGTAGTTAAGGAATATAGTCCAACTATAGCTACGCATTTTATATTTGATGACATACTAACCAGGTTTGGATGACCTAAGGTCTGTATAAGTGATCAAGGTACACACTTCATCAATAACATAGTTGCATCCCTGACTGAAGAATTTACAGTCCACCATCAGAAGAGTACACCTTACCATCCACAAGAAAACAGAATGGTTGAAGCATTCAGCAAGATCTTGGAGACAGAATTGACAAAGATTTGCAGTGTGAATAGCCATGATTAGGATTTAAGAGTACCAGCAATACTCTGGGCTTATAGAACCACTTGCAAGAAATTAACAACGCAGACCCCTTTCAAGTTGGTTTATGTTATTGAAGTTGTTGTCCCGATGGAGTACTTGGTACCGAGCTTAAGAATTGTTGCATTTATAGACATGGATGATACTGGCATTATTCATGAGAGGCTAGCACAGTTAGTCAAACTAGAAGAAGATAGATTCATTGCAAGCTTCCATCAGCAGGTTTAGAAGGAACGAGAAAAGGCCTACCGCGACAGGAACATCAAGAAAAAGATATTCAGGCAAGGTGATTTAGTACTGGTATATGATAGTAAGTTTATCAAACACCCTGGGAAGTTCATAATGCATTGGCTTGGACCATATTAGATCGCCTACCTCACAAAAGGAGGAGCTGCATAGCTGAAGATGTTGACTGGAGAATGGAAAGAAGGATTGGTAAATGGGAGTCGACTGAAGTTGTACTATGACAACCGGTTGCCTCACAGCTCCAAGTAAAGGCATGAGGAAAAGGGTTTAGGTACCAGGTGTAGTTGAAACTATGTACCAAACACCAAAAATACAGTCTACAAAAGGACATAAAGGAGGCATAAGAAGAAATAAAAGGCTGCATTGCACAGTCCAAAGTCGAAGTAAAACAAAAGGAGCAGATCTGAAGTGCCTCGGGATGAGTCATAGGTGAGTGTTGGGGGCCTGTTGGCCCTTGGTTATGAAAGGAAATAGAGAACAAGGAAGAAAATGTAAAAAGGGAACTTCGTGAGAAACACAGTGACTGTCACTAGGTCAAAGTGAGAAAAAGAGCAGAAAAGATGGAGCGAAGTGTGAAAAAGAAAGTTGTTGGATGAGGAGATCAAGGATGAAAGATCAACAATGAAGATGGACCGAGGATGACTTAGGAAGTGGAAAAATCCACCATTGGATTCTTTGGAGCACCACACGAAAAGGAAGGAAAGACAGGCTGGCGAAGTCTGAAAAAAGTGGATCAAGTTGACCTAGGGTCTTAGACACCTAGTGTTTTGGTAATTAGGGTTTTGACACCTAGGTTTCAGCCTAGGGCTGTCGGTGAGGTATTGTAATGTATAAATAAAGGTCAAGAGGATCGGGGTCGGGGGGGTATGATATTGTTATTGATTTATCTCTATTGTTGTGGTGAGAGGTCATTGTATTGTGAGAGAGAAGTGTTGAAGCCTTCTGGTATTGTAATATATTTAGTTGGGTGTGAAGACTAGATCCTGCAACTGGGTGCACAAGAGGGGGGAGAGAAAGACAGGAGGAGAGAGAGGATCTGCTAGCCAAGAGTGTAGATAAGAAATGTAAGCTTTATCTTAATATATCATAAGCACAGTTCTGTGGATGTAGCCCTAGAGAGAGGGTGAACCACGTACATCTTGTGTTGTGTGAGTGATTAATTCTTTGATCTCTACCATTATTATATTGTTATTTGCATTACTATGTTAGATCAAGATCTATAGTCGCATAGAGTATATTTCCCTGGTAAATGATATATGAATATCATGATTGTTGTTATACAAGATCCCCTTGATATTCCCTTGGTTGTAGACATCTATGTCCTGCAAACCCTCATCGCTACTTCGGGTGAGACTGCATCTGCTTCGCAGGTGTTGCCGAAAGGGCCAGTAGCTAGGGCTTGTTGGTGTGCTCTTGGTGTGAACCCTGGGTCTTCCCTGTGTCAACAATGGTGCAATCAAACAATATCCATAGCATATATAGTGGATAGACATGCCAAAATTATCATGATTGCAATACTCCCATTTGGAAATTTAAAACACATAGTCACAAAAACCATCAACTCAACCTAATATGTTGTAGGAAGGCCACACATACCAACACATCACATATTGGTTATGGAGCCTAATTATCTCCATATTCAGAGGTCTTTGTTTTCTGGCATGTTTATACCCCATGAAGAATTTACACCCCAGAAGAATGTACAATCTTCCACGTGGGGGAGTGCAAAGGGAGGTTACCCCCTCTATGGTGTCCGGGGGGATGGGGGTTTGGGGGTGAAGCCCCAGAAGGAAAAAATTCCATGTAAACGTGTATTGGAAATTCATTGTAAATATGGACCATTCATTATAAGGTCACAGATCTAAGGGTATAAATTATGTTAGGGTTTTTTTCCCTAGAAGGAAACCCTCTTTTATGAGGGAAATTTATTGCGGCTAGGTATGATAGCGAATATTGTATTCTGAGAGAGAAGACTGTGAGATAAATAAGAGGAAGTTACAACGGGTTTGTTGTAGGTTGTATCCCTTCATTTGTTGGATAATAATAAAGGAAGGACCTGACAATTTCTCTAGTGGGCATAGCCCACACTGGGTGAACCATGTATATCTGTGTCTCTATTGTATTGTGTATATTTTGTGTTTTATTTCCACATTTGTCTTATTTTCTAGCTCCGCGATCATGTTTTTATAACATCATGCACGGAGCATCTTTGTGATTTAATCAATTATAAACTAGTGTTGGTTTAACAATTCAATAATTACAATGTAAAATATAGCGACTGTGTATTCAATCCCATTTCTCCAATCAAACAATTAACCATGTTGAGCCATCAATTCAACTGTCATAATAGCCAATGCAGTGGATAAATACCGATAACCAAAACCACTGTCAACATAATCAAGAGAGATGAGCCAACAATCAAACACCATCATCGATACACCAGTAACTCATAACAATCAACAATATACCTGATAGGATATAACAAGCTCCATTTATCAAAAGTCTAGCTTTGATTAATCAAGGCTTCTCTCTGTAGACCAACACAAGGGAACTGGAGTTGACCCCCAACAACGGGTGAGAACCTTTGAGACCATATGGTGGAAATACCGGGTATACCACCAACAACTTCGTAGACAAGGTTATAACTCACAAGATAGGAGAGACTATGAATAGAGGAGAAAAGGATTCATTTTGTTATGTAATAACACCGAGAACACGCAGGGTATAACCATCATGGATTTCCTAATCAACCCAAAGAATGCTAAGATAAAACAGAGTCAAGAAATAATAGTCAACCTTAAGCAAGCCCCTTGGCATAATATCCATCATAACCCATTATGAAAACATCAGTAGAATGAATGAACCCATACCCAGGTGAAACGATATGCAGTGACACAAGGTGTTTCAAACCCAACAACCCAATAATTAGCAAAACGACTGGGTATGGTGACAATAAAAGTGTGGAGACAGTCAGCCAATCTGAAACCCTTCAACCAAAACCAATAAGGACAACATAGAGTCTTCATGGCTTCTAGCACTCAAAATGATAAATGAAACCATGACTTCAACCACACAAACCATTCATTCCAGAGAAATATCATAGTCTTAAGAAAAGAACAGACCCATACATCACCGATCCAATATCTATTTCATAACCAAAGTGGGTTCATGGATGGCGAAAAAGACATACCTGTAACCAAAAGCCTGAAAAACACCAGCTTGGTTGAGCAGTTCTTCCCTTACCTGAAAATCAAAGCTTAACCACATCAAAACTCAATTGAACAATATCCAAGATAGTGTGATGGCCAGTGAAAGGGGTATGGAGTGAGGTGCAGTAAATAAGTATTGCCTCCATCCTCCATTCATTCAATTCCTTAGTACAGGTGAGCCAACCTTCCATTAATCCTCTTAATTAATATATGCATTGAACTCAACATCCATCATTTGTCAAATGTGCCTTCCATATCACCCTTAACCATTTCCAACTATACCATAATTCATATCCACCATGTTTTCATATAACTCAATAAATCGTATAGCCACTAACTTTGTTAGCTAGGACTAGCAACAATCCCTTTAAATTCATTTGCATATAATGTATCATAGCAGAGCATAGTGTAGGATAACCTTTTTCCCATTGGATTTGTTCCATATTTATTTTATCTTTTGTCATGAATAACATGTGTTTTGTGCAGGTGAAACATGTAATAGATCATGGTGCTAATATCAATGTGATAACAGTGGATATAAGTCATTCTCACAATATGGAATTTAGAGCTTAGAGCCATTAGAAACAACACATAATAGGAATTATCCATTTTAGTAAAACAAATATTTCATGAATCATGTATAACCCTATGAGCAATGTCAAACAACAACATAAACATGAAATAAGAATCATATATGATCTCCCAATCTACAAGGAAGTCCCACCTACTAGTATTATATATCTCGTTAGCTTATAATAATAGGCTTTAGCAATACTTTGTGGGAAAAATCTTCGTTGCGATTTTTATCATCTACACTCTCCACACCTAATCCAAGGTCCTAAAGCCTAGTCTAATTGGTGTACCCTACAAACAAAAAAGTCTAATTGATTTTAAAATTAAGCATTAATTTTAGTGGTTTGATTACTCAGGGGTGCGGTAGTGAAACTGATGTTGTTTGAGACTCTTGCAAAAATGAAACTTATAAGAACACTGGAAAAGAAAAATCTACACTAATCCTTCAAATGAAAAGAGTTTCAAGGAATACAAATCATGAACAATCCTTCAAACCTAAATATGCAATCTTTACTCCTTTCCATGCAAAATGCACAATGAAACTTTCGAGTGGAACAAAAGAGAAAATGAAAGTATTTTATTTCTTATTTTTCTTTCGAAATGATTTCAAGTTGAGAAGAAAACACAACCCTATGCTAATTTATTTTTATTTTTCAAATAACAATGCAAAGCAATGAAAATAAAGAAAGAGACCTAACTACCATAAAAACTAGGGTTCTTTTTTTCTTTCAATTAAACAAAACATTCAAGCTAAAACTAAGCCAAAAATGCTTGGAAACATAGAAAGACAAAGAAATATATACAAGAGAATTTATTTGCAATTTCATAAACAATCTGAGCCTTGAACCTGGCCAAACAATGGTAAACAAAGTCCTATGGAACTTAGGAAGACCTGAGGAACCAAAGGTTTCCTAAAATAAAAGGAAATTTTTTGAGAAAAGCCATCAAGATGAAAAGCACTTGTGATCTGCGCAGTCAGACTACATATGTACACGAGTTGTGTATATATAAGAACACATATGTATGAGGTTTGGGTATAGAACATGGTGCATATGTGACTGGAAATTCTCAGAAAAGAGAATGATTCAGAAAGACCACCCAAATTAGGGAAGTTGGTAAGCATTCAGAAGGTGACCAGAGACCCAAATACACTTAGAAAACTAAAAAAAATGCAAGAATGCAAGCCAAACAAAAATATCCTAGAAATACCCTAGAGAGACTCCCTGGTGGAGTCGATAATTCAGCTATGGGGAAAATCCCCCTAATTTGGGTCTAGTGACTAGGCAAAGCCTTGACACCCTAAAAGACAAAAAGGGTTCTAATCTACCCCAAACCACACAGAACCTTACGATAATTAAGGGAAGAGAAATAATATATAAATTCATATCTTAAGTCCTTACGGCTGATGTTGATACCTTCTGACTGTTGTATGTTCCAAGAGTGTAAGCCTCCTCCCAAATGTATCCCAAAATAATGCTTACAGAAACATCTAATGCAAGATATGCTTAATTATCAATATTATCTAAAGATTTAGTTATTCATGAAAATATCCATAAACATACGCACATAGACATAAGATCTGGGACAATAAATTTTCTCTTTTATTAATAACAAAATTGGACGTTACAACCTGATTTTTTCTCACGTCTCTCCACTAACCCTGCTTGGGTTCCTCCACCATGTCTCCAAGTTCAATATTCCCAATATTAGCTTCACCACCAACATGCCAATACAAGGGTAAAGGATGGATGGTATAAGGAAGATGGATGGAAGAGAATGTTGAGGATACAACTCATAGACAAATGGGAAATCTTGGGAAACAAGGGAGACAATTTGGCAGAGTTCTCTTCCCTCTAGTTTGATATATCCAAATGACCCCCCTAGGTCCCTTCTTATATGAGAAAATGATGGTTAATTCGTTGTCATAAGGGCTACATGAGGTAAGATGGTTTTAAAACCTAAGATAGCCCGTAAAATATGTTGGAAATAACATATTTTATATTTTTTTGCATTTTTTTAGAGTACATGTGTTCTTTTAGTTATGAAACAAGCCTATGTACATGGGATTTTAGGCATGCAACTAGTGTATGTATGCACTCTTCCTATGTAACATGGAACGCATACCATACAAATTTTTTTTTTTGAGAATAACTCAGGAAAAAAGGGTTGGCATATGTATGAATGAGTAGGTCAACATTCAAGATGCATAGTAGTGGCATTTTGAGTTATAAAAATATGTACTAAAGTATGTTTTGATGTAGATACTATGGGTTTTACACTACTCATTCTTCGAGGAAGAAATTGAGTTATGGATAACACTACAATTTGTATCGTGTATGCTCTAGTAATATGTCAGAAGGGATTTAATTCCTCATGAGATACAATGTATCAAATTTCAGGATGGTATCCTGAAATCTCCTCAACCAAAGGTGAAGTAATGTCAATATATATATCTTCAGGTCTCAAATATTCTATATGTGGTTTGTTTGTATGGTTTTCCATGCACTAGACTCTCATTCTAGCGCCAAATTCTACTGAGGGGGTTTTATTCCAAATGATCAATAGTAGGGATTAAACCCAAGGATGAGGCCCAATTATACTCTTCCCTGTTTTTTATGGAACAATCTTCTGGGTTAATGGTTTGACAACCATTCAATGGGATTTAAAATTTGTACAATTTCACTCATTTCATTCCTTTTATTTTTTTATGTTTTTTGTCTATAAAATGCAATAAATAAATAAATAAAAGAGTTCGAAGAAGTCTATACTAAGGATAACCTTTAATGACAGTGAATGGAAACTATCTGAATTTTTACATTCTTGAATAAATAATTCTATTAAGAGCTCATTACTTATCCGATATTACATAGAAAAACAATAAATAAATAACAACATAAAAGAATAACTTATGAGACATAACAACAAGAAATAATTCTAGGCTATTCCAAGTAATATAAAAGAAGTCTAAATAATAAATGAACTAACCATTTATGAAAACTATCTATAAATTATTCAAATACATAATATACATTTAACAATAACGAAATTCTTACTATATGCTTGAAATATTTACTCAGATGCGGAATAATCCACCACGAATTAACACAAATAGATTTGGTAAAAGTCACATTGGCTCATTCCAAGATTTTGAATTAAGATTCAAATTAGTTCTCAACTAATTAACATAAAATTTCATTACAAATGCATCAACCCTTTCTTCCTTGGTAGAAACCTCTATTTATTAAAACTGACTTACTAAACATAGTAAATTCTATTTCAGGAAAAAATTGATAAAAATAAAAAAATCCTCCATTCTAAAAAGACTCAGGTGCACTACGTGATTAGTCAATCACATGCTCACCATCATAGTCCACCTGTTGAGAAAAATGTTCATCACACGTGTGCATGTATGTGAGTCGGTGTTGATCCATTGGTGAACTGAGATGTTCCCTCATCTCTCTAAAATATTTTATATACTTATTGATCTTGGGAATTAAACAATCCATCTTATTGGTCACTTTGAATTTGGAACTTATATACTTACTTATTTTTCCTTTCTCTATAGTAGTGACTTACAAGATACTTACTTCATATTTCTGATCTCTCTCCTAGAAACCAACCATTACTTCCTCCAAATCCTGAAAATTTCCTGGTAACTAGAACTTAGGTAGTTGAAGTTCTATCATAGCCTCGTCAAAGTTTACCCATAATCTGAGGCACTATGTACACCATTTCTACATTTGATGTTTAGGGTCAATGGTGAAATGTAAACAATATTCTATATAACCATGCATTTTTTTGATGTCATCTATCAGGATCCTAGTATAGTGATCTTCATTTCCCCTTACCTTCTAAATCTCCTTGATATATTATATTTGATCCAACGTTCTAGCTATCATTTTTCTCCATTTAAGCATCTCTTTATCTGCCACACCACATAGTTGATTTTATTCCTGATAATATACACTAGTGCATTTGGGTCAAATTTCGACGGCGTGTTCAACGCAATTCCCACTTTATATTGTTGGGAGAAAGACAAACATCAGACCCCCTCAAACTTCTTTTCATAGGAAATCATTTTTTCGACGACATAGATTTAGTACTTATTGCGACGTTTCATGTGGACACGTGTCATCCCAGATTCCATTGTCCAACACCCATATATATGTCGTAAGACCGATGTCTAGGCATCGCAAGACTCA
>JASDQU010884306.1:0-33817 GCA_032191745.1 Picea mariana
CTTAGGTTCTTTAAACATGTCATCATACTGATTAACAAATTCAAAGAGATTGGATTTTAACTTTTCATCACAACCTTGAAATTCTTCGTTCTCAACATCATTTTTAGGTTTGATCATTAAGAGAACAAAATTCTTACTGGCATTAGCTAACCTCTTCATTTGCCCTGCATTTATGATTGATAAATTCATCTTCTTAGTGTGAGCTCTGACAACGTACTCAACCCCATATTTAAACAAATGATACTTATTCTCCTGACTATAGAAAATAGCTTTCCTATCATACAAATAAGGACTTCCCAACACAATACCACATATATCCAACAGAATCACATCAAGCTCTACTTCATCAACAAAATTTGCAGTTATAGAAAACCTAAGTTTACACTTCCTGGTTACTTGTAACTTAGCATTATCACATATCCAACCAAGAGGGTATGGCTTAGGATGTGGACTTGTTTCCAACTTAAGTTTTTTAACAGTCTCTTCAGAAATAAGATTTGCTTGTGATCCAGAATCAAATAACGTGTCTATCTTAGTATGTTTTGAAACAACCATTATATGAAAAAGTTCAATTATCGTTTTCTCTTGTTGAGTTACATTGACATTAGAATTACTTGAAGAGATAGTACTTGCAATAGAACCATTACCTTGGTAACCCATGGCTGTGATCTTCGTCTCATCACCCCAATCTGAACCTAAGTCCTGAACAATCGCAACAGTCTTTGACTTCCCTTTGTCGTTGTTGCGAAACTTTTTGGGTCTTCTTTCAGGATGAAGCTTCCAACAATGGTCTTCATCATGGCCATGTTTTGAACAATGTTTACATGTGAACTTTTCTCCCTCCTTCTTCACAACAACATTCTTCCTGCCATTGCCTTTGAATTTCTTCTTTCCCTTGTCTCCATGGCTGTATGTCTTCTTGAAACCCTCATGAGTATCGTTCCTTCCCCTTGCTTCCAAATGAGTAGCCTGTACACAAACTTCATCTAGATTCGTAGGATTAAACATCAGTATAGTATGCCTCAAATAACTATGCAAAGCACCAATATATTTGAGCAATGTTTCCTGTGAAGACAAATCAACTCCCAAAACCAAAGCTCTTCTCCTAAATTCCTGAGCAAAACTTTGTACATTCTGTCCTTTAGCTTGTCTAAAATTCTGCCATTCCATAGTTGCCTTTTGTTTATATGCCAATGGATAAAATTGTTTTTTAATTGCTATAATGAAATCATTCCAAGAAAGCAAAATTTTTCCATGCTTTTTCATTTCCTCCTGAGTCTTAGATTCCCAGAAAATAAGTGTTGAACCATCTAATCTTAATGAAGCAAGTTGAATTTTGGTTTCATCATCTTGAATTTTCTGTATTCTACAATATACTTCAATTTGACATACCCAATTATCTAACTTTTCAGCGTTAACTTCTCCATTATATATTGGCAATTCAAATTTTATATCAAGCTTTAATGAAGGAATTTGTGAAGGAGTTTTACCATGCCCCTTTGGATAATTTGGAAGATGTTTCAAACTGGTAGAAGAAGAAGAAGATGATGATGATGGAGGAGGAGAGGGTGGTGGAGAAGCACCATTCCCTCCATTTTCGCCTGGAGTTTTGTCACCACCACCTCCCTTATGCATTGAAGGGTTGGAGCCTTCACCCTGTGAAAATATGTTCTGTTCCATCAAGAACTTCATCATGTCTCTCAACTCCATGACATCCTCTCTGAGATCTTCATTTTCAGCCGGAACACATTCATGACTTTCTGCACAAGCCATGCTTGGTGAATGTCTCTCTGAAACTTGCGGTGAATGAATATGATTCCTCCTTGTCGGATGAGAACTTAGCTCCACAAGTTGACATTCTCCTCTTGTGAGTTTCAACCTTGTGAGCATCAAAAACAAAACTTGCAAACAATCAAGTCTTCAAAACCAGTGCTCTAATACCAACTTGATCTAAAAAATGAAGAAGACTTGAAAAAATTGAAAATTATTGCAAGTGAATGTTATGTGTTTAAAGAAAATGGATCAGTTTGCAACACATAGATTAAAGGATTACTTATGAAAATTACACATAGACAACAGCATAATCATTGAACATAAACACATAAGCATAGCAATTGATAAAGGAGTTCACCCCTCTCTTGGGCTACATCTCCTGGTCCAGCTTCCAATGGCTAATTATTATTAATTTCTCAAAAACATGTCTTACAATTCTCAAACTGACAAATTGACTGCTCCAATGGCTTCCCAGCGTCCCAAAACCCCTGTATGGGCTCTTTCGGCACCTCAATCGGTCGAAAAATGAAGAAGTTATGCCTCCTGGAAGTCTCCTTCTTCAAGCTTGTTGTCTCTGCATCTACAAAATGCACCCCTCTTCATTGAACCTGGCTCACACGCATTTTAAAGCGTGAAAACCTAGCACCAGTTGCAACCACACCAATGGTGCAAACCGTAGGACGGTTAAGGGCGCGCCATCCCCTAACCACCTAGGCACCTGGGCATATGGCATAATGTGACCTCACGCATGGGCAAAAGTGGTTAATGGTTATAACCGTTGAAACTTCCTCCGCGCTCTAGGTCGTGGGAATATGGCATACGACATGTGACCAAGGGTCATATCAAAACCCCCTACCAAAACGATACAAAATGCAACTTAAATACAATATTACCCGCATAGATATTAAGAAACAATCGATGGCATGTTGGTTAGCGCAGGACTTGTGAAGGCTTACATAGTAGGGGGGGTCTGGGGGTTGAACCCCGTAGACTCCCATAACATTTTTACATACAGCCAAAAACCAAACAATGAGTGACACGTGGTGCCCCCGGATTGGGCCACATGTCCTCATACCATTGGCCACCAAAAGACACGTGTCACTCCCAGATTCGACAATTGCCAACCAATCAACATCTGCCACATCACCACTGTATGGTAGTACAGTATGTACGGTCCTGTAACATATGTCAGACTGTATGGAATGTACGGACTGGTACAGTCAGCATCAATTTTTTTTTTCCTGTTTGGCTTGAGGAACAGATCGCGATATCTTCTCCATATGGAGTCCATTTGACAATGTAAATATACCGTTGGAATCAGGAAGATGAGACGGACGCAATGGCACTATTTTTTTTTGCATTTCGAGCACTTTGAAATTTGAGCAAAATTTGATCCCCTAATCAATGAGAGAATTCCTACCATGACAAGCATATCAAGAGGAAAGCATTCAAACAAGGAGACTTGGTGCTGGTATACAACATCAAGTTCATGAATCATCCTAGGAAGTTCAAGACACATTGGCTTGGGCCATATGAGGTCGCTTATGTTACAGGAGGAGGATCTGCACAGTTGAAGACCCTAAATGGAGAATGGAAGGAAGGTTTAGTAAAGGGGAGTAGGTTGAAATTGTATTATGACAACCCGCTGCCTCACAAATATCATTAAAACAAAAGAAGAAGGGTCTAAGTACCAAGTGCAATTGAAATTGAGTACAAGACACAGAAAGGACAATATGCACAAGGAAGGTTGGGATCGAAAATAAAGCACAGGCTGCTCCGCAGAGTCTGAAGTTGAAGTGAAATACAAGGTTCTTCTTGCAGTGACTTGGGACGAGTCATAGGTGAGTGTTGGGGGCATGCTATCCCTTGGTTATGGAAGGAAACAAATATTAAGGAAGAATAGCGAAGTGCAAACTGCGCGAAAGGAAAATTAACTGAGAATGGGTTGAAGTGATCTAAGAAGTAGAAAAGAAAGAGAAAAGTAAGGGAAAGCTATACATTGGAAGAGAAGATCAAGGAAGACATAGCAACAAAGAAGATGGATCATGGAAAACTTAGGAAGTGGGAAAATCCATCAACTACTGCTTTGGATCACCTTGCGAAAAAGAAGGAAATATAGGCTAGCGAAACCCTAAAAATGTGGGTCAAGTTTACCTAGGGTTTTAGACACCTAGGGTTTTGGGATCTAAGGTTTTTGACACCTAGACATTGGTCATGTAATGTATAAATAATGTTCTATAAGACCTGGGAGGGTTCGTTCAAAGTGGATTGTGTTGTTGATATTGAGTGATTATTTTTGTTGTGTGATGAGATGATTGTGTTGTGAGAGTATTCTTGTATTGTAAGATATTCAATTGGGTGCGAATATCAACCCTACAACTGGTTGCAGAGGGAGGGGAGATTAAAATAGAAAGAGCAAGATATCTGCAAGCTAAGTGCATAGATAGAACTATATGTTTTCATATAATATATCAAGAAACACAGTTATGTGCACGTAGCCCTAGGGAGAGGGTGAACCACGTATATCTTGTTGTTCTCTGTGGTTGATGCTGTGTTATTTACTTTTTGTTATATAGCTGTTGCATTTTTTTTCTAGATCTGAGTTATAACTTGGGAAGTAAGCTTAAGCATGGTAAAGAATATCCAGATTGTTGTGCGTTGTTGCCCCAAATCCACTCTATATTTCCTCTGGTTGTAGACACATGTGTCCTGGAATCCCCTATTGCTAATTCGGGTGAGACTAGATCTGCTCTGCAGGTGTTACCAAAAGGGCCAATAGTTAGGGCTTGTTGGTGTACTGTAAGAGTTGAACCCTGGAGATGCCCCTATGCGAACAACCTCTGATTGAGGAAACTTTTGCGTTGTTGGAAATCTATCGTCGTGATCTACATAATGAATTTATTTTTGAGATCATTTGAGATGATAACATTTTGAGTATTTATGGATCCTCCTAGACCTCTTTGGGTGTTTGGGATCCTCTTGGATCACGCAACTAAAGAGAGAGCAATAGTATACTACTCCTTCCTCGACCAAAATATAGGCCCTAAACCCAAAATGAGAGTGTATCCAGAAGTGGACTTGCGATCAATGTTGTCGCTTGCCTATTTAGAATATTTGAAGCCTATGAGATCCAATCCAGAGTCTAATGGATAATGAATCCCATAGTTTATGTTTCCTTGAACATACCGAAGGATACGCTTTTCATCTTTCCAGTATAACTCATGTTGCTCTTGCATGTATCTAGAGACTGCCCCCATTGCATATGATAAGTCTAGTTCGGAGTGGGAGAGATACAAAAAAATCCCCACGAGTTTTTTGTACAAATTGTTTTCAACCAGTGGAGTGTCCATGTCATCCTCAAGTCTTACCCCAGATAGGAATGGTGTAGGCGAAGACTTGTAGTCTATCATGTGGAATCTCTCCATGAGATCTCGAGCATACTTGGCTTTATACATCTTGATTCCTAGAGCATCCTGACTAATCATGAGACCATGAAAGTAATGGAGTGGACCCATGTCTTTCATAAAAAACTTGTCATGTAAAATCCACTTCACCATATCAATTGATGAATTCAAGTAGCGAGTGATCATCAAATCATACACATAAATAAATAGAATCAGAAGTGAATCAATATTCCTAAGCATGTATACATTTGGATCATATTTTCATCTCACAAAATTTTGGGAGAACAAGTAGGAGTCCATCTTGGCATACCATGCTCTTAGCACCTACTTGAGGCCATAGAGAGACTTCTTGAGCTAGAAAACCAAATAAGAATATTGTATGAAGCCATGTGGTTGTTCCATGTAAATATCTTATGAGAGATATATGGAAGAAACATGTTCTTCACATCCATCTAATGGACCTCTCATCCTCTAGCTGTTGCAATAGTGATCTAAAAATGAAGAAGACTTGAAATCTTGAAATTATTTGCAAGTAAATTTTATGTGTTAAAAGCAAATGGATCAACTTTGCGACACATTAATTAAAGGATTACTCATGCAAGATACAAATAAACAACAGCATAATCAATGAACATAAGCACATAAACACAACAATTGATAAAGGATTTCACCCCTCTCTTGGGCTACATCTCTTGGTCCAACTTCCAATGGATCATTATTATTAATTTATGAAATTGCTCAAAAACATGCCTTACAATGCTCAAACTGACCAACAGACTACTCCAATGGATTCAGAGCATCCAAAAACCCCTAGTTGGGCTTTTTTTGCACCTCAATCGGCCAAAAAACAAAGAAGTTATGCTTTTTGGAAGTCCCTCCTTCAAGCTCGCTGTCTCTGCATCTACAAAACGCACCCTTGTTTCATGAACCTAGCACACACACAATTTAAAGAGTGAAAACCTAGCACCAAACACAACCATTCCAATGGTGTGAACTGTAGGATGGTTATGGGTGCGCCAGCCCCTAACCGCCTAGCTCTCGAGCATATAGGGTCATAATATGACCACGCGCATTAAGAAAAAGGGCCAACCGTATCAACTTCCCGCGCACTTGGTTGTGGTCATATGTAGTTTAGGCATATATCCACAGGCTAAAACTTAACCATTTTCAAACCATATTTAAAAACTGTGCATGTGCACTATATGTTATAGTCGTGGTTATATGTTAAATGGTGCACGACCAAGGGCTGGGGCTAAGCCCTGACCCAGTCGCGGCACAAACCATTCCCATATTCGAATTGAAATACAAATGAAACCATTCATATGATAAGTAATGCACGGTGGCACGCTGGTTGGCATCTCTTTTCCAGGTCGTTTCCCCTGCCCGGAGGTCGCGGGGTCGACTCCTGTCAATGGCAAAGTTTTAACCAAACAACAAGTGACACGTGGCACCCATAGATTGGGCCATGTGTCAACATACCATTAGCCACCAAAAGAACACGTGTCAAATGGTCATTCGACCAAATCTACCATTCAGCAATTGCCATGTCACCATATGTCACATCAGCATACGATCGTACAACCCTGTCACATCAGCTTGTACGAACTGTACAGTGAGCATCATTTTTTTGCCTGTTTTCCATTCCGAACAGATTGTGATATCTCTCGCTCCTGACGTTCGTTTGAGATGAAACAAGTTGCGTTGGGTTCGCAACGACGAGGTCTATGCTCTCATCTGATTTGAAGCGATTCTGAGAACTTTGAATTTTTGAGCAAAATTTGATCCCCTGATCAAATAGCGAGGGCCAAAAAAATGGAATCCATCTTCACTGTTGGAGAGAATGTCTCATCATAGTTTATACCATCAATATGCTAAAATACTTTGGAAACTAGTCTTTCTTTGTATCATCTAACCTATCCATTCGCTGTACTATTGGTCCTATAGACCCATCTGCATACAAAAAGATTCCTTACTAAAGGAATTTGAACCAAATCCCAAGTTTGGTTCTCGAGGACAGATTTGTACTCCACTTGCATGGCTGATTTCCAAAAGGCACACCCTACAACCTTTCCATAGGTCTATGGGTTTGAATACTGAGCCACATAATACTGCATAGGAAACATGGGATCAGTGGCTACGAGTACATGAGGAGGCTCCTTGAATTGTGATTGAGTCCTCTTGAGATCTGTAGGATCCCCAATAGGATATCCTACATCCTGAAGAGTCATGTGTGCCCACTTGGGCCTCTTGATATATAGCTCCTCATCTACCTGTACTAACTATGCATCTCTGAAAGAGTTTCAGGATGTATTCATGAAAGAAATTCTAGGATTACCTCCTAGATGGGACATAGATTTCACCATAGACTTAGTACCTAGATTTGCAGTATTGTCTAAGGCTCCGTATCAAATAAGTACTCCATAATTGACTGAACTTAAGATGCAACTTCAAGAGTTGATGGATAATTCGTATATCAGACCTAATGTGTATATGTGAGGAGCACCATTCTTGTTTGTTAAAAACAAATATTGAACTTTTATATTGTGTATTAATTACAAACAACTTAACAAGATGACAATTAAGAATAAGTATCATTTACCCCACATTGATGACTTGTTTGATCAATTCATAGAAGATAAGATATTCTCTAAGATAGATTTATGGTATGGATACCAACATGTTAGGATTAAAGAGGAATACATTCATAAAACTAATTTTGGAACTATATCTAGACACTATGAGTTTGTAGTGGTACCTTTTGGATTATCAAACACACCTACTACATTTATGTGTTTGATGAACAATGTGTTGAGAAAATATTTAGACAAGCTTGTCTTAGACAGTTGGTTGTCATTGATGTCAAAAAGATGTGGTTTTCATTGATGTCAACATATGTGATGGGTGTATTTGGATAAGTCTCCAAAGTCGTCCCCTTATGGCATATCTCTAAGCATGGCCCTCATGGGGATATTCTTTGAAGAAGTCTAAAAGAAACCCATAGGTGTGTTCATGAAGCCTGAAGTTGTTTGAGGAATAATGACATTAAGGACAGTGTAAATTCATGTAACACACCCATAGATGGATAGTCCTCATCATGCCATTTCCAAGGGTAGGTGGAATTTCATGTAGTTCCTCACAATTGTGGAGTTATGAGGTCATGAAGTTAGAATCCCCAAAGATGGATTAAGAATCCCCTAATTTGTTGCAAGTCGTTAATGAAAGGGTAAAGTGTATATAATAAGAAAGTTTAAGAATCCATGTAAAGTTAAGGAAATAATTCACTTAGAAAAAGTATATATACACCTCAAGAAGTCTCTCATAAGTACTTTTACACACAAGTTTACTTGAATATCTTCTATGTGAGTAATTAAACTATTGACGAGTTTACAAATGAAAAATTTAAGGCAACGAAAGAGTGAGAAGTGCAAGAGTTTCACGATTGCAGAGGAGAGTGGGTTTCTCTAAAGAAGCCATAGTTTTTCTAACCCCCGTGGGTCAAACAACTAATGTCCCATGAGGCACCCTTGCGGGATATCTATGGCTCATCATGCAAATCTCCACTAGACAAGAGGTCTTTGTCCTAGGATGAAAAGACATATTTGGTAAGAAATGATTATACCAAGTTGGTCTTTTTGTCTGTGATCTGAAGCACCAGGTCAATTACAGGTTCTAAGGTATGTTTATATGCATGATATTTGTGATATATCTTGGTGATATGGTACATGATTGAGGCATGGTATGAGAATTTGGGCATATGCTAGAGATACATCTTTTTGTTGTTTCTACATGGTTGAGATACACACTTGGTATATGGTGATACATGTATGAGGCACATTTCTTGGTGATATTGATGCATGTTTGAGGCACATATTAATGAGGTTATGACACATGTTTGAGGTACATGTGTGGGATTCTATGGTACATGCATGAGGCATGTATTGGTGATGTTGGTACATGTTCAGGTACAACTTAGTGATGTTTTGATACATTTATTATAGGCATATATTGGCTATATTGGTATCTTGGTATCTTGGCTATCTTGGTGACACTTCATTGATGATATATTATGGTACATGGTGTATGGCATGATTGAGATATATCATGAGTGATATGGTATATGGTTGATGCATGATATGGTATAGGTTTGATACATGGTTGATGTACATGGTATGGTACAGGTTTGCCTCACCATTGTTATCTTGCATAGAGGGCCTTTTTCCATTTCCCTATGCAAACTTGTGATCCCTTTTTGATGAATCCAAAGCCAAAAATACACATTTTTTCACATATACACGCCCTATCTGCTATACAACATGCGTATACGTAGGATGCTCCACTACAGCTCATGTACATCAAAATTTATGCCATAAAATACAAAAATGGAGTCGGGTTTCCATGTCATGACACGAGATCTCTAATCCTTGGCCTTCAACATACTGGAAACGTTCTGAATCGACCCTTTAGTTTCATTTTGAAGACTATAAAATTACAATTCCTAGCTATGGAAAAGAGGAGAAAGCATTCAACTTTGAGAGCAAAGTTACTCTGGAGAAATTACTTCATATTGAGTCTGCATCCCTTTGTCCCTCAAGTCTAAACACAGTGTTCAACCCCCAAGCTCTTTCCCGATTGTTGAGAGAACCTCATTGTCTCTCTCCTATGAGATTCCCTTTGGTGTAGGATCGAGGTGGTGGAGGCCTAGTTGGAAGGAACTTGGTTTCTTGTTTTCAAACCATGCCTAAACAAAAGTTTGTAATGTTGTCACTTCCGCTGATCAATTATTAATAGAAATACTCCTTTCTCGTCCTATTTGTATTGTGCAAATATATGATTATTATACATAGGGATGTTTGTAATTTTTATTAATGGATTATGTTATATAATGTGCTAACCCCTTTATATTATCACTATGTACTTGATCTGCTTGTTTGTTGAGAACTTGTTGTAGGTATAAAGATTTGGGTCGAAGTTCTCAATGGTGGAACATCATTGAACATTGGATCGAGGTAGGCCTCTTTCTTATCTTGCACATTAGTTTATATAGCATATAATGGAATTGATTTGATTTCTGTAGTCATATATGTCTATTGTGGTTTACCCTTGGCCATAGAGAGTTTTTCGCTCATAACAGAATTAGCAACTCTGCTAGGGAGAGATATTCCTTCTAAGGGTTGAAGTACTTTTTCTTCTTGCATTGCTATTTTTCCTTTGTGTTTCTTATCGTATGACTACTTCACAATTTCTGTTCACTCTGGGTCTGAGTTTTCATCCTTTTTCCCCTTTCCTAGCCTTGTTTTAAAGCCTATATGCACCTTTTGCCTTGACAGTCGCGTATACATGCATGATGTCTCACTGCAAGCTACGTATATACACACTTTTCTCCTTAACAATCGTGTATACCACTTTCCCTTGCTTGTTTTATTGGTTTAGTGATTGCTAGGTGGGATTTGATGTTTGTTGAGCCTTCTTAGGTCTTTGTAGTGCCTGTTGAGCTTCTATGGGTTGACAGGAAACCTATTTGGAGTTGAATTTTTGGGCATAGTCTTTCTCATTGTTTTTCATTTTTGATTTGTCCTTGAACCCCGGGTTGTTTGCTTGGCTGATGGGTATTCTTCTTGAGTTATTTCATTTATACACAGTAGAATTTATATATCAGATTCCTTTTCAGTCCATGCATTTTCTCTTTAATATATTGGAAATACAAAAAAAATAGGCATTTTTCATTGGTTGGAATTTTTGTCTTTGAACCTTTATCATTAGCTTAGCAAATTTAGTAAAAGATTGCATTTTACTTCTGAATTGCAGAGTTGAAATTGAAAATTTCATTGTTTTTATTAGCATATCATTCATTGAAAAGTTAAAGATAGACTTTGCATTATATTCATATTTATTTTCTTGTAGAGTCATAACATCATGAGTTTCACTTCCACGCCCTTTTAAGTAGTCATGGCCAATAAAAATTATGCTTTAAACTAAAGTTGATTAGTCACGATTTATTTTTTAGGGTGCACAAACTAGTCTAGGATTTAGTGCCTTGGAATAGGATTTTGTGAGTAAACTTCTCCAAGGCCATTAAATCAACATATGTTTCTTAGACAGCGAGTTGAGAAGTCCATTGTATAATTGGAAAGATCAGGAGGCGTCGCTCACACCAGAGTTAATCACGAGGTCACGCGAAGTTAGTTCAAGGGATAACCCCTTGATACTCACCTAGAATCATAGATATTTCTTTGGATTTATTCATATTTGGGGATCTTGCTAGTACCCATACCTCTATGAGAGGGGGTGCTTTCAAGGTTTCGGGCTTTGCTACCATTCCCATAAAGTAATCCAGACTTACGAATTCTCGCCTATGCATTAGTTATATAATGGTTTATTAGTTGCTTGACTTAGGTATCTCATAGGTTACTTGTAAGGGTTATTCTGCTTGTACCCTTGGTCAGATAGGGGTCAGACAATGCACAACCTTTATGGAAAATTACCTCTTTGGGGGGTTCTGACCCACTAGTTGTTAAGTCCATGAGGGCCCCTATAACTGAATTAGTTACCTCCAGACTTTAGCAGGGAGTCTCAGGTCCCTCTTGGACGAGACATACCTTCTTTAGCAAGGGAGGCCACTAAACCACTTTAGCTTATTTGCATGCATATTGGCCGTTTGAATTTTTGGTATGCTCTTTGATTATTAGTTGACCATAGGATTTTGTGTTGACTCTTTGTTATCATGGATAGTGGAGTTCCTTTTTATCCTTCGTTTACTATTACCCCCCCATGACGTTCATGGGGGAAAATCCATTTGATTTTTATAATAGTATGCAGAATTATGGTACTCAGTCAATGCCTTGGGTCTCTAATAAATTTTCTTATGGTATGTCTGATATGTCTTCTCAGTTTCCATCCTCTATCTCTCCTCCTTATGGGAATACAAATTTTGGGTCTGGGGGCATGGTGCCGCCTTCTTATCCCTCTCAATTTGGTGGGAGTCATATCCTTCAAATAGCTCTTACGGTAGGAGGTTGGAATATTCCTTCCTACAAATCCACTATGCGAGAAGTAAGTGCCCAACTATGCAATCATTCTACTTATTACTCTCCATCCACTTATCCTTCTTCCGCCATGTCAGTTCCTACGAACACTTTTGTTATTACTAGCCTCCATTTGTCCTCTGGTGTTTAATTCGGGGGAAGTTATTTTTGTAGTATGGGCAACCCCCTTCACAAAGTTCCTTCATCTGGGGGAAACATATATCCTCACATGAGTAACCCTTGTCACGTGTCCCTCTCTTCAAAAGCAACTTCCTCAATTTCGATACCCCTACAAGCCTCTATGAATTAGTATGGAGGAGGATACTATCCTGCTGGGCAGGGGCAAGGTGTAAACCATGATCCTTCCTAGCCTACAATTTCTCAAAACCAATATTTCCTTGGACCTTAGTCTCAAATGTTGTAATTCACCACTGCCACAAGTCCAGTCACTGCATGTCATACTAGCGTTATATCACAAACCTATGCTATCCATGTTGGAGGTTGGTCGACAACCTCTACGAGTCATGTTGAAGACCTGCAAACAGCCACTGCAAGTCATGCTAGGGGAACAAGTCCAGTCACTGCGTGTCATACTAGAATTGTATCACCAATCTCTGCTAGTCATGTTGGAGATTGGTAGACAACCTCTATGATTCATGTTGAAGACCTGCAACCAACCGCTACAATTCATGCTAGGGGCACATGTCTGGTCACTTCTAGTCACACTACACATCCTTCACCATCCTCTGCTAGTCATGTTAGGGATCCATCACCAACCATTGCTAGTCATGTTGGAGATTTTCTACTAGCCTCTGCAAGTCATGCTGGGAGGATTTCACCAGCCACTGCAAGTCATGCTAGGGGAATTCATAAGATTAAGAAGCCTAGACATCTCAGATGTAAGCCTAGATTCCTTTGCAGGATTTGTGAAGGAAGTCACCTCACTCGTTTGTGTCTTGTCACTGTTGGGATACCAGAAACGTGGGGCTCACCTAAGGGCCCTTCGGGTTCTGAGGCATTTATGGTTTCACAACACTCTGTTCCTTCTTTGGTTGATACAACAGTCATGTAGATGAAATCTTCGACTGACACCCCTTTACCTTTAGGGGTTGATGCATCCTTTGACCTCTTTGTCTTGCACCCCATTCAACTTGTGTTCGTGTCGATGCAATCTTCGACCAACACCTCTCCTATGTTAGAGGGTGATGCATCTCTTGACCTTGTTGTCTCGCATATTGTTCAACCAATGGTCATGTTGATGCAATCTTTGACCGAAAACGCTTCTGTTTTTTGGGGTGATGCACCTCTTGACCTTGTTGTCTCGCATCCTATTCAATCAATGATTGAGGAAGTGGTCGTATCGACGAAATATTTGATCAACCCCACTCTTCTCTCGGAGAGTGACAAGTCTAAGGAAGCGGTCATGCCAATGCAATTTTTGGTCGATCTTTCTCCTCTGGTTCTGGTTTTATACCTTCTATGCCATGTCCTTAGAATTTGTATTACTTCACCTTCTGAATAAGAGAGACTTTTACTCTTACTGAGTTCTCTCCCTCCAAGTCTTGACAAGGTTCCCTTTGATTGGGATGGTCTTGTGGGGTATCCAATGCCTCCGCCTATGTATTTTCCAGAAAGATAAATTATCTAATATAACGCGGAGACAATAGCCTCTATTAGCACTTTTCCCTCCTCGACTTGGAGATCTTTGGGTCTTCCCAAGCTTGTGTGGGTTCTTCGTAAGATACCGACATTCCACAAAAGGTCCACACGGGAGCCTTGGCCTCCCCCATGGCTTGCCACCTAGATTCTCCCTAACGAGTCCGAGTTAATCTCTTTTCCGACTTGTTCAAAAAACAAAAAATATTGTCGATTGATTTGTCCCTTTCACACTCGTTAAATTGGACTTGAAAGGTCATGAATCTTGGTTAATCTCTTTTCAGACTCCTTTTCTAAAAATAAAAAATATTGCCAAGTGATTTGTCCCTTTCACACTCGTTAAATTGGATTTGAAAGGTCATGAGTCTTAGTTAATCTCTTTTCCGACTCGTTACCAAAAATAGAAAAGATCGTTGAGTGAAATTGTCTTCTTCACACTCGTAAATTGGATTTGAAAAGACGTCTATTTGGCACAAGTTTATCCCTTTTTCACACCAACTAGACTAAAAGACATAAAAAAAGACATTTTTTGGCATTAATTTGTGATTGTGTCTCATGACCTCGCTTGCAGTATTGAGCCTTTAGTCGGTTCTCACTTTGCTTTACAAACTGTTGCCTAAGCCGTTTTTGCATCCTCAAGCAAGAAGATCCTTGTTTTTATCCTTCGCATTTTGACACCTTATACCCTAGAGGGAACATCACCCCAAGTGTCCATCGCCAACACGCATTTCCTTGCATTGAGCATAGGTACGTTCCACTGCATTGAGCATAGGTACATTATTGATGCCTCCTGCATCTAATAATCACATCATTGTGTCTATGCTGTCAGAGTCCACCATATGTCTCATGATTTTGTTCAAAGGAAGTCTATCAACCTGTGTCAGCCACTCCTCAGAAATCTTGACATTACATGTCAGCCATACCTTAGTTTTTCTCAAAATTACATGATACTATGGTCTTATCATGCACCCTAGCCCTACTTTCATCATTGGTAGGTCACCTTGAACCCAAGAATCAACATTTCATCATTGGTCGTTGACTGGGTGGTTTCCCTTGTGTTCGACAGCAAGACATCTATTCACACTTTGGGATTCATGTAGTGCCTTGGATGCCATTATCCTTATTGATGGTTTCCTCTCCTTTGTCATCAATTTTCATCATTGGCTGCTATTTCCAGGGTATTTTTCATGTACCACTTGCATTTGGCACACGCGGAAGATGCACAGGATCATTGGTTCGTGAACATGTTCTTCGTCCGATCTCCACCAAATTATGAAGCTCCTGCATTATTCCTTGTTCTAACTGATGAGAGATGCCTTAATTCTCTCCTTTCAGTGGGTCTCTTTCCATTGACTTGAGCTCATTTATTATGGATATGGGACCTAGAGTTTTATGAGTACCATGAGGCTTGTAGTCATTAGTGGCAGGCTCTCTCACCATTGACACATGAGAATACATCAATGTCTTCTGATCAATGGATTCCTCAAGTGTTCGACACTGACTCCTTTATTTTCACTTGTAGGACTGTACTCAGTTCCTTGATACCTACTTTCATTATAGGTAGGATGTCTCACATTTGTCAATGGTATACCTCAATGACCGGTAATCAATCGATGTCTCATTGTGTTCGACCTCAACTCCTTTATTCACATGATGTAGACTTGCACCCTTGGTAGATAGTGTAGAATACTTGAAGACATCATTACATGGTTGTAGCTTTCCTGAGTTGTTGTTTCCCTTTCATTGGAGCAACACCTATTTGACTTCAGTGATCATGGGAGATCATATTTTACTCCATGGTTTATAGATATCTTAATATTGATTTTGAGACTGGTTTCACTGGGCCTTATTCATGACTATGACAACTTTTGGCATATAACCGCATTTGTATTTTCCTATTCATGGCCACAGAGACTTATTGGTATATTTTCCACATGGATCTCCATTGTATTCTTGGAAGCCATGTATGCAAAGTCAGTACAGAATGTAATGAGCAATCAAGTTTGTATAACTGGTTCTCTACCACTCCACTCATGGGTTATTTATAATCTATTTCAGCCATCGCAAATACCCTTCTGATCTCACACATTAGGGGGCATATATTATAGCAAGATTTTCCTCACCATTGCTATCTTGCACAGAGGGCCTTTTTCCATTTCCCTATGCAGACTTGTCATCCATTTTTTTATGAATCTAGAGCCAAAAATACACATTTTTTCACATATACACACCCTATCTTCTATACAACATGCGTATACATATGTTTCTCCACTACAGCCCACGTACATCCGGATTTGTGCCAGAAAATACAAAAATGGAGTCGGGTTTCCATGTCAGGATAGGATATCTCTGATCCTTGGCCTTCCACATACTGGAAACATTTCAACTCAGCCCTTCAGTTGCATTTTGAAGACTATAAAAGCACAATTCCAAGCTATGGAAAAGAGGAAAATGCATTCAACTTTGAGAGAAAAGTTACTCTGGAGAAATTACTTCATATTGAGTCTACATCCCTTTGTCCCTCGAGTATGAACATAGTGTTCAGCCCCCAACCTCTTTCTCGATTGTTGAGAGAACCTCATTGTATCTCTCCTATGAGATTGCCTTTGGTGGAGGATCAAAGTGGTGGATACCCAGTTGGAAGTAACTTGGTTTCTTGGTTTTGAACCGTGCTGACATAGAAGTTGTCACTTCTTCTGATCAATTATTAATAGAAATACTCCTTTCCCGTCCTATTGGTATCGTGAAAATATATGATTATTATCCATGGGCATGTTTGTAATGTTTATTAATGGATTATGTTATCTAATGTGCTAACCCATTTATATTATCACTATGTACTTTCTCTACTTGTTTTTTGAGAACTTGTTTTAGGTATAAATCTTTGGGTTGTAGTGCTCAACAATGGAACATCATCAAACGTTGGATCGAGGTAGGCCTATTTCTTAGCTTGCACATTAGTTTATATAGCATACAATGGAATTGAGTTGATTTATACAGTCATACCTGTATTTTGTGGTTTACCCTTGGCCATTGAGAGTTTTTCCCTCGTAACACATCCGATCAGTCTGCCTTGCCAAGAGAAGGAAAAGAGGTAAGAAATCTTATGGAACTCTTATGTACTTGCATTAATTTGATTAAGCATGAAAGATCCATACAAGAACTAAAACACTTGATTAGAAATCATGAGAGAGGAAGAATAGACCCTATGCTGAGTAGGGATGTGAACCAAGTATCTCGGAAGAGGAGAAGAAATAGTGAACTACACGTCAATGTTCAGATTGGAGACTATGACATAGATTATGTGGTCCTCGACTTGGGATCAGAATTCAATGTTATGACGAAGTAGACCTGGGCATTGATGGGAAAACCTAAGTTTATTTACTCCCCTATCAGGCTCAGGATGGCTAATCAGTAGGTAGTAATCCCCTTTGGAATACTAGAGAATGTCCCTGTGGACATCGATGGTGTAATGATGTTTACAAACTTTGAAGTGATTGATATAGTTGATGATAGTTGTCCTTATCCTACACTGTTAAGAATTGATTGGGATTTCAACAATTGGACTGTTGTTGAATTAAAGAAAAGAAGAATGACACTTGAAGGTTATGGCCTTAGGGTCATTGTACCCCTTGATCCCCATGAAGGTCACAGATACACAAAACCCATCAGAGAAGGAGACCATTCTTATGAACTATAGAATATATACAAATTGACAGCCAGACAACATGATTACATTAATCCTATAGCAGAAGGGAATTTGAGTTGGCGAAGTGAAAGTGCATGTTCATCAGGCTCAGAAGAAGCACTAGAGAATTGGCAGACCAAAATGTAAGAAGTTTCTACATGGAGGTGTGCTAGATTGACCAAGGAAGTTCATTGGATTGGCACATAAGTAAGTAATCTTCCCACATTTGATGGTTTAAATCATTTAGAAACATTCTTATCAAAACTTGAAGAAATTGTACCAATACAACAAATATTGTTGGCATTGAATGAATCCTTTAAAGCAATGCTGACAAGATGGTGGGGAACACACAAGAATAACATCGCAGAGTGGGTCTAATGTTGCACTTTGAGGACAATGCTCTTTTTAGAAGAAGTCGAAGGGTGCGAAGTTCGATACACAGGTCAGAGCTGTCTAAAGGACCATGTGTAGAGTTGTGAGGAGGCCTAGAGTAGCATTCCTAAAGAAAAGTGGGTGCACAAGTTCATTGACACTTTGGATACTACACCCATCAATTGGCATCTTCAAGCAAAAATACGCCTGACCACTTCAGATTGGTATGATATGACTCATACTTTCATAACTACATTTTTATTTGAAAGTCAGTAGCCCACAGTAGATCAGTATTTACAAATTGTAAGACAAAAATTCTTTGAGGAGGCACCTACCCTCCCTTTGGAGCAATAAGAAGATGAGTGGACTGCCCCTCTTCATAAATTATAGGGTTGTTACAATATCAATGATGATGAAGATGATGATCCTAGCAATGTGAACATCACAAAAAATGAAGGACAGTGAGATATAAAAGGAATGGGGATTGAACTACCTTTCATTCGGCAGCCAATCAAAATCAAGAAAGTTAATATTGGCACAGAGAAAGCACTTAAGTAGACCAACGTTGGATATTATTGGGATAATGCTACTATTGATAAGATTACATAATTACTGCATGAATATTAGGACTTGTTTCCAACCAAGTTCAAAGACATGAAGGGCATTAAAGGGCCCATGGGAGAAATGAAGATCCATTTGAAACTAGATGCAAGGACAATCAAGAAGATACCCTACAGACTAAATCCTAAATATAACAAGAAAGTTAGGGTCTAACTAGATAGAATGTTGGAAGCAGTAATCATAGAATCTGTTGAAGAATCATAATGGATTAGCCTTATGGTGGTCCAAGATAAGAAGATAGGAGAGATCAAAATCTTTGTATATTTAAGGAAACTGAATGATGCATGCTTACATGATCCATTCCCTACACCCTTTACCAAATAAGTGTTAGATAATGTAGGAGGACAGGAGGTCTATTCATTCACAGATGGATTTTCAGGTTATCACCAGATCAGGATTGCTAAGGAAGATCACCATAAGACCACATTTGCAACAAAATGGGGTTCTTTCCAGTACACTATGATGACTTTCGGATTGAAGAATGCACCAGCCATATTTTCAAGGGTGGTGGTCGAAGAAGTCAAGGATTTTTTACATAAATGTTTGGAAGCATATTTTGATGATTGGACTGTCTTTAGCTTATTGAAAAATCATATTGAATGTTTGAGACTAATGTTGGATAAATGTAGACAATGCCAAATTTCCCTAAACCTTAATAAGTGCATATTCATGTCACCTTTTGGAGTAATCTTGGGACACATTGTATGTCAGAAAGGGTTGTTGGTAGATCCTTCTAAGATTTCCATCATTGTTGATCTACCTCACCCTACTTCAGTTAGACAACTGCACACTGTGTTGGGACATACTAGATACTATAGGAATCTTATAGAAGGCTATGCAAAGATAACAACACCCATGGAAAAGATTTTAAAGAAAAGTCGTCAGTTTCAATGGTCAGAGGAATGTCAATAGAGATCGACACACTAAGACATAAAATGGTTTATGCACCTATTTTGGTTTTCCCAGATTGGAGTAAGGAATTCCATGTCCATGTCGATGCTTCGTCTATTGCATTAGGAGTAGTGTTAGCACAACCAGGAGTAGGAGATATTGACCACCCACTATCCTTTTCTACCAGGAAGCTATCTATAGCTGAGATAAACTACACCAGCAATGAAAGAGAAGGTTTATCTATGGTGTATGCGCTACAAAAGCTTCGACACTACTTGTTGGGAGGGTATTTTAAGATGTTCATTGATCACTCTGTGTTGAAATACTTAGTGAACAAGCCAGTGTTGGGGGGAAGAATATGAATATGTATAGTGTTATTCCAGGAATATGACTTTGAGATTGTGGTCAAACCAGGGAGAATGAACAAGGGACCTGACCACTTGTCTAGGTTATAACATGGAGAAGAACCTACCAGTTTGGAGGATATACTACCAGATATATAGTTGCTTTCCATCAGAAAGGTTGATGATCACTTCATCGAGATACTCCAATTCCCGTCTACAAGAATGGCACCCCACGAGTATACAATTATTTAGAGGAAACAGTTGCTAGTTCGCACTGTAGATTTTTCACTTATAGTTGGACATCTATATAAGATGGGACCAAATGAGATTTTGAGGAGATGCGTTATGGAGGCTGAAAGACCATTGATTTTGGAAGAAGCACATGGAGGCATCGCAGGAGGAAATTATGCAGGGAAAGAAACAACACAAAAGGTTCTTAGACTTAGCCTCTGGTGGCCTACTTTACACAATAATGCTAAGGAATACTATAGAGCCTGATGTATGGAAAATATTTGGGAAACCATCCAGAAGAGATGGGATTCCTTTAGCACCTCAACTAGCTTTACAAGCATTTGATAAATGGGCCATTGACTTTGTGGGACCCATCAACCCACTAGGAAGGTGCACAGAAGCTCGATACATCATCACCGTAACAGATTATTTGACCAGATTGGCAGAAGCAAGAGAAGTTAAGAACTGTAGTGCAACTACAACTGTGCGGTTCATATTTGATGATATCATAACCACATTTGGATGCCCCAAGATCCTTATGAGTGATGATGGTACTCATTTTATTAATAAGACTATTGAGACCTTAACTCAAGAATTTTAAGTCCACCATCAAAAGAGCATGCCATACCACCCATAAGAGAACGATACAGTCGAATATTTCAATAAGATCTTGGAGACAACACTGATGAAGATTTGCAATATGAAAAAATATGATTGGGATTTGAGAGTGCCAACAGTATTATGGGCATATTGAACTACTTGCAAGAACCTGACAATGCAGACTCCTTTTAAGTTAGTTTATGGCCTAGAAGCAGTGGTACCTATGGAATATTTGGTTCCTAGTTTAAGAATTGCAACATTTACAGATATGGATGAAACTGGTGTTGTTCAAGAGAGGCTTGAGCAGTTGGTAGAACTAGAGGAGGACAATTTTATTGCAGGATTTCATTAACATGTGCAGAAGGAACGAGATAATTCCTACCATGACAAGCATATAAAGAGGAAAGAATTAAAACAAGGAGATTTGGTGTTGGTATATGACATCAAGTTCATGAAGCATCCCGAGAAGTTTAGGACACATTGGCTTGGGCCATATGAGTTCGTTTATGTTACAGGAGGAGGAGTTGCGTAGTTGAAGACCCGAAATGCAGAATGGAAGGAAGGTTTAGTAAACGAGAGTAGGTTGAAATTGTATTATGACAACCCGTTGCCTCACAAATCTCAATAAAACAAAATAAGAAGGGTCTAGGTATCAGGTGCAGTTGAAATTGAGTACCAGACATAGAAAGGATAGTATGCACAAGGAAGGGAGGGACCAAGAATAAATCATAGGCTCCTCCGCACAGTCTGAAGTTGAAGTGAAACAGAAGGTTATTCTTGCAGTGACTCGGGACGAGTCATAGGTGAGTGTTGGGGGCATGCTAGCCCTTGGTTATGGAAGGAAACAAGTATTAAGGAAGAATAGCAAAGTGCGAATTGCGCGAAAGGCAAATTAACTGAGAATGGATGAAGTGGTCTAAGAAGCGAAAAATAAAGAGAAATGTAATGGAAAGCTATACGTTGGTAGAGAAGATCAAGGAAGACATATCAACAAAGAAGATGGATCGTGGAAAACTTGGGAAGTGGGAAAATCCATCAACGAGTGCTTTGGAGAACCTTGTGAAAAAGAAGGAAAGATAGGCTAGTGAAACCCTGAAAACATGGGTCAACTTTACCTAGGGTTTTACACACCTAGGGTTTTGGGATCTAGGGTTTTTGACACCTAGATGTTGGTCATGTAATGTATAAATAATGTTCTATAAGACCTGGGAGGGTTCGTTCGAAGTGGATTGTGTTGTTGATATTGCATGATTATTTTTGCTGCATGAGGAGAGGATTGTGTTGTGAGAGTCTTCTTATATTGTAAAATATTTAGCTGGGTGTGAAGATCAACCCTGCAGCTGGTTGCACAGGGAGGGGAGACAAAAAGAGAAAGAGTGAGATATCTGCAAGCTAAGTGCACATATAGAACTATATGTTTTCATATAATATATCAAAAAACATAGTTATGTGGACATAGCCCTAGGGAGAAGGTGAACCACATATATCTTGTTGTTCTTTGTGATTGATGCTATGTTATTTACTTTCTATTATACTGTTGTTGCATTTTTTTTTGTAGATCTCAGATATAACTTGTGAAGTAAGCTTAAGTGTGGTAAAGAATATCCAGATTGTTGTGTGTTGTTTCCCCAAATCCACTCTGCATTTCCTTTGGTTGTAGACACCTGTGTCCTGCAACCCCCTATTGCTACTTCGGGTGAGACTGCATCTTCTTTGCAGGTGTTGCCAAAAGGGCCAGTATTTAGGGCTTGTTGGTGCATTGTAAGAGTTGAACCCTAGGTCTACCCCTGTTCCAACAACCTTTGATTGAGGAAATGTTTGTGTTGTTAGAAATCTATCGTCGTGCTCTACACAATGAATTTATTTTTGAGATCATTTGAGATTGTAAAATTTTGAGTATTTACAGATCCTCTCGGACCTCTTTGGGTGTTTTGGATCAGTCAACTAAAGAGAGAGAAATAGCAGGCTACTCCTTCCTCGACCAAAAGATAGGCCCTAAACCCAAAATGATATTGTATCCAAAAGTGGACTTGCGATCAATGTTGTCGCTTGTCTATTTAGAATATTTGAATCCTATGAGATCCAATCTAGAGCCTAATGGATAATGAATCCCATAGATTATGGTTCCCTGAACATACTAAAGGATACACTTTTCATCCTTCCAATGTAACTCATGTGGCTCCTACATGTATCTAGAGAATGCCCCCATTGCATATGATAGATCTACTTGGGAGTGGGAGAGATATAACAAAATCCCCATGATCTTTTTTTACAAATTGTTTTCAACCAGTGGAGTGTCCATGTCATCATCAAGTCTTACCCTAGATAGGAATGGTGTAGGGGAAGACTTGTAGTCTATCATGTGGAATCTCTCCATGAGAGCCCAAGCATACTTGGATTGATACATCTTGATTCCTAGAGAATCCTGACTAATCTCGAGACCAAGGAAGAAATGGAGTGGACCCATGTCTATAATAAAAAACCCTTCATGTAGTTTCCACTTCACCATATCAATTGATGAATTTGAGTAGCGAGTGATCATCAAATCATACACATAAATAACTAGAATCAGAAGTGAATCAATATTCCTAAGGATGTATACATTTGGATCATATTTTCATCTGACAAAATTTTGGGACAATAAGTAGGAGTCCATCTTGGCGTACCATGCTCTTAGCACCTACATGAGGCCATAGAGAGACTTCTTGAGCTATAAAACCAAAGAAGAAACTTGTATGAAGCCATGTGGTTGTTCCATGTAAATATCCTATGAGAGATATATGGAAGAAACATGTTCTTCACATCCATCTAATGGAATTCTCATCCTCTAGCCGTTGCAATAGCAAGGGCCAAAAAAATGGAATCCATGTTTACTACTGGAGAGAATGTCTCATCATAGTTCATACCATCAATATGATAAAAAAGTTTGGAAACTATTCTTTCCTTATATCATCTAATCTGTCCATTCGCTGCATTCTTGGTTCTGTAGACCCATCTGCATACGACAAGATTCCTTACTGAAGGAATTTGAACCAGATCCCAAGTTTGGTTCTCGAGGATGGATTTGTACTCCTCTTGCATGGATGATTCCCAAAAGGCATTCCCTACAACCTTTCCATAGGTCTACGGGTCTGAGTACTGAGCCACATAATAGTGCATAGCAAACATGGGATCAGTGGCTACGATTACATGAGGAGGCTCCTCGAACTGTAATTGAGTCCTCCTGAGATCCGTAGGATCCCTAATAAGATATCCTACATCCTGAAGAGTCATGTGTGCCCACTTGGGCCTCTTGATATCTAGCTCCTTATCTACCTGTACTGATTATGCATCTCTGAAAGAGTTTCAGGATGTATTCATGAAAGAAATTCTAGGATTACCTCCTAGACGGGACATAGATTTCACCATAGACTTATTACCTAGATTTTCACTATTGTCTAAGGCCCCGTATCAAATAAGTACTCCATAATTAACTGAACTTAAGATGCAACTTCAAGAGTTGATGGATAAGTAGTATATCAGGCCTAATGTGCATATGTGAGGAGCACCATTCTTGTTTGTTAAAAATAGATATTGAACTTTTATATTGTGTATTAATTACAAACAACTTAACAAGATGACAATTAAGAATACGTATCATTTACCCCACATTGATGAATTGTTTGATCAATTCATAGAAGATAAGATATTCTCTAAGATAGATTTATGGTATGGATACCAACATGTTAGGATTAAAGAGGAATACATTCGTAAAACTAATTCTCGAACTATATATGGACACTGTGAGTTTGAAGTGGTACCTTTCGGATTAACAAACACACCTACTACATTTATGTGTTTGATGAATAGTGTGCTGAGAAAATATTTAGACAAGTTTGTGTTGGAAAGTTGGTTATCATTGATGTAAAAAATATGTGGTTGTCATTGATGTCAACATATGTGATGGGTGTATCTGGATAAGTCTCCAAAGTCATCCCCTTATGGCATATCTCTAAGCATGGCCCTCATGGGGATATGCTTTGAAGAATTCTAAAAGAAACCCATAGGTGTGGTCATGAAGCCCAAAGTTGTTTGAGGATTAATGACATTAAGGACAGTGTAAATGCATGTAACACACCCATAGATGGATGGTCCTCATCATACCATCTCCAAGGGTAGGTGGAATTTCATGTAGTTCCTCACAATTGTGGAGTTATGAGGTCATGAAGATAGAATCCCCAAATATGGATTAAGTAGCCCCTAATTGGTTGCAAGTCATTAATGAAAGGGTAAAGTGTCTATAATATGAAAGTTTAAGAATCCATAAAGTTAAGAAAATAATTTACTTAGAAAAAGTATATATACACCTCAAGAAGTCTCTCATAAGTACATTTACACAAGTTTATTTGAATATCTTCTATGTGAGTAAGTGAACTATTGACGAGTTTGAAACTGAAAAATCTAAGGCAACGAAAGAGTGAAAAGTGTGAGAGTTTCGCGATTGCAAAGGAGAGTGGGTTTCTCTGAAGAAGCCATAGTTTGTCTGACCCCCGTGGGTCAAACAACTAATGTCCCATGAGGCACCCTTGCGGGTTGTCTATGTCTTGTCACACAAATCTCCACTAGACAAGAGGTCTTGGTCCTAGGAGGAAAATACATATTTAATAAGAAATGCTTGTACCATGTTGGTCTTTTTGTTTGTGATCTGAAGCACTAGGTCAGTTATAGGTTCTAAGGTATGTTTATATGCATGATATTTGTGATATATCT
Organism: Picea mariana; assembly: GCA_032191745.1. Classification (NCBI taxonomy): domain Eukaryota; kingdom Viridiplantae; phylum Streptophyta; class Pinopsida; order Pinales; family Pinaceae; genus Picea; species Picea mariana. The sequence continues at coordinate 25,352 of JASDQU010884306.1, forward strand.
TGGTGATATGGTATATGATTGAGGCATGGTATGAGGATTTTGGAATATGATAGAGATACATCTTTCTGTTGTTGCTACATGGTTGAGACACACACTTGGTAAATGGTGATACATGTATGAGGTGCATTTCTTGGTGATATTTATGCATGTTTGAGGCACATCTTAGTGAGGTTATGACACATGTTTGAGGTACATGTGTGGGATTTTATGGTACATGCATGAGGCATGTATTGGTGATGTTGGTACATGTTGATGTATAACTTAGTGATGTTTTGCTACATTTATTATAGGCATATATTGGCTATATTTCTATCTTGCTATCTTGGCTATCTTGGTGACACTTCATTGATGATATCTTATGGTGCATGGTGTATGGCATGATTGAGATATATCATGAGTGATATGGTATATGGTTGATGCATGATATGGTATAGGTTTGATACATGGTTGATGTACATGGTATGGTATAGTTTTTGGTACATGGTTTATGTACATGGTACAATACAGGTTGATGTACATTGTTTTGTGATGGTTTTTGTATCCATATGAGTGGATGAATTGGTTGATGATGGTATATCAATGATAGGTTGACAGTGACAAATTGGTTGATGTGATAGTGGTAGTTATAGGTTGATGTGACAATGACAGTGATGTGTTGGTTGATGTGACAGTTAAAATGACAGGTTGGTTGATGTATTGGTGACATTGAAAGAGACAATATTAATGGTAGTGACAATGATTCTACACTTGTATTTCAGGGAGAAAAGATGGGGTAAGGAAAGGGGGTTGTAGCCTCTTTTTCAGTTGGTGTCGAAGAACTCAAGGAGTTGGTGCTTCCTTTAGGTTGGTTCATATAAATCAGGGGATTGTAGCCTCCTTCTAGTTGGTGTCAAAGAACTCAAGGAGTTGGTGCTTCCTTTAGTTTGGTGCCTGTAAATTAGGGGGTTGGTGCTGGAGAATTTGGAATTTGGTGCTTCCTATGAATGTATTAATGATATATATAAGAAATCATTCTATGGTTTTCTCCCATTGGGTTTCCATGTATATTCTGGTGTACTATGTATCTGATGTGATATTGTTGATTTGTATTGCTTATGATTATACGCTCATGATTTATTGGATGCAATAATAAATTATATACTTTTGATAAAGTTGATGTTTGAATATTGTGATTGAAAGTGGTAAAAATTGTTCATACTAATTCACCCCCCCAGTTTTCCAACAATTGGTATCACAGCAGGTCCTTTAGAAACAGATTGAACCACTGGAAGGTAGATCAATTTATGTCATGTCTAATGGATACATAGCTAATAGAATATCATGGTTTGATGGTCATATTTTTCTGAAGTATGAGATGTGGAACAATAAAATGAAAAAAATTACAAGCACATGGGTATGGTGTTTGGAAATTAGTTGTTACATGATACATAGGTTCAAAGAAACCAAATACTACATCCAAGAAGGAATTGAAAAGAAACAACAAAATAAAAATGGATTTCATCTTGGGAGGATTATCGGATCAAGTAAAAGTCAAAGTGGGATAATTTTCATCAACAAAATAACTTTGGGATAAACTACATAATATCTACTTTAAGGAATCCCATTCTATCGCAGAGCTAAAGCATGCCAATCAGAATAAAGAAGATGTTGAACCAGAACAAGTAGAAGGATGTTCATTATGTCAAATAGATTCAAAAGAAGAATATTATGAAGCAGGAGTAATGGACTTTGAGACTACACTAATTGACGCTTTAAGTGAACTAAATAAATTAATAAGGGAAAAAAGTCGCTCAAGGAATAATTGATCAGACTAAAGGAAGGTTCTACAAAAGTCAAACATTTTTTCATGAATCTAAAAGATCAGCTAGAAGAAGCCAAAATGATTGAAGAAAATCTTAAGGAATAATTGAAAGAGAAGCAGTGTTTGGAGGTTGAAGCAATGTCACAAAGACACAAAGTAGAGAAGAGAGAAGAAATTTTGACAAGTCATCTTAAGGAAATATCTAAGGAATTAAATAATCTTGAAGGAAAATTTGGTCAAAAAGAAAGAAGACTTGAAGAAGAAATTGTCTCTTTGAAGACCCAACTTGCAGAAGCAAAGAGAAAGGAATAAGTCATGAAAATCTAGATGATGAAGAAAGAAGAAAAATGTGAAAAACTTGAAGAAGAAGTTGTTACATTAAGAGTTAAAGTTCTCAAGCTTAGCAAGAACATTGAAAAGAGAGAAAGCTCAACATCATCAATAAATAAAGATGAAGATAAATGTTATAGGTTACTAGAAATAAATATTGAAGATAAGACTATGAGTTATGTAGAAGCCATCAAAGGCCCTGCTAAGAAGGAAGAATGTGATCCTTCAAAGAAGAACATTCCAGAAATGAAGAAAACTCAAGAAGAAGATTACAGAAGAGACATATATCAAGGAAGACTCTCCACTTTCAAGTATCAAAGAAGTTGCAGTCATTGTGAACGTAACAACATAAGAGAAGATCATGATCATCCAAGGCATGAGTTTAGAAGGACTACATAAGAAAGAAGATCATTCACTCCCAGGTATGAAATTTTATTTTATGGTCATTGTTTTATTTGTACTATCTTTGGACATAAGGCTACAGATTGCAAAGCTTATGGAAGAAATGGTCAAGCAAGAAATTAATATGTGACTCCATATAATATTGAATGTTACAAATTCCATAACTATGGACATATAGCTCTTGATTGTAAAAGAATGATGGATACTTCTACGAAAGACAACAATGATATCATATATAAGAAGGTTTGTAAAAGAAAACAAGAAAAAGTAACTAAAGAACAGATAAATGCAGGACACCCAAATGTCATACTCTTAGGATTGGAAATAGTACAAGATCAAGTGATCTAGGAGGATCTCCACACAAGGATTCATAACTTTGCACACAATGGAGAAGATCATTAAAATGATGATTGATGGTAGGTGTCAAAGTTTAAAAGGAATTTTTAATGCTTCATATTGTAAAACTAATTAATATTTTTTAGAATAATGTGCTCATGTATTTTTCATTTAATTTGTAAAATGGAAATTAAAATTAAGTGAGAAAATCCAACTCACAAATAAGTTTCCTAGTTTTAAGGGGAAAATAGTTTTGTGTGAGAACCCACCTCACAAATTAGTTTCATAGTTTTAAGAGGAAGTTGGGAGTCTCATGAGTTGGTTTGGGATTCTTCCTCATTTTATCACAAGTTTTTCCCTAATCTCAAGGGGAAGTTAATGTTGGTTTCATGATGTTTTCTCATATTTGTCCTTGAGTTGTTATTAGATCCTAAAATTGTGGATCTTGTCTCCTTGAATTATGGAGAGAGGTAAACTATATAAATTATTTCTTTAATCATTGCAGAAGAATCCCTTGGAAGCCCTTGGAGGCCCCTTGGAGAGAGAGCTTTGCATTGAGAGGAATGTAGACCTTTTGATGTATGGAGAAATGTAACTTATGCGAGAGACTTAATTTGTTTGTGTAAGAGAAGGTTGCTCTGGGTTTCATCCATGTAAGGAGCATGTACCAGATTTTGTGAGAAGGTTTCAACCTTGGTATAGAACGATAATAAAGTGATTCATATTCCAAGTGGATCCAAAGATGTAGCTAGAAGAGTGTGGTGAAATCCATTAACACATGGGTCTCAAATCATATATGTGCTTTTTTATTACATTCTCGCTTCGTTAAGTAGAAGATTTAATTACACATATGCACCTAACTATGATTATTTTGCTCATGTCCATATGGAATGATTAATGATTATTTTCTCATGTTCACATGCAATTAAGCACTAGTAAAAGGCCTCATCGTATGAGTTTTGTAGGAGAATATCTCATAGAAAATCTTGGATCAAGTGGTATCAAAGTTTATCTTACTAGTTTTGTTGATTGTGAATATAATCATGGGCAAGGAAAATAATCAAGATGGCTTTGTGATATTGAAGAAATCAACAAAACCATTTAGGAAGAGAATGTTGAATTTAGGAGTTTGCTTCAAGAATCTGAAGAAGAAAAGATAAAAATACAATTGCAACAACAAGATATGTAGGAGAATGTTGGGGAATGCTTCGGTACAGGAGAAGCATAAATTCCCTCAAAGACCATAAAAACTTGTGTCCATGGAAGGTATATCAGTTATAGTTCTTGTTATGAAAATAATGATACTTGCACATATTGATAGATAAGAAAGGATGCTCTCTAGACACCAGAGAACCAAGGTGGTTCCCTAGAAGTCTCATCTCATCCAACCAGGAGGAGCAGTTGGTCAAACTTCGTGAAGATGACTAAGTGTCAAAAAGAATAATGGAGGTACATAATTCTCCATGCTCAATTCATTCAGCTATTAATGATTATTTCTATTTTGGTGCTTTCAAAAGGCACACCAAGGCAATTGTCTTGAATTTTTTGAGTAATATGGGGTATAAAGGAGCAGGTCTTTGTATTGATGGCCAAGGAATCACTCAACCACTGGAGGTTGAAATAAGACCCTGATATGTAGGAGTGGGGTATGGTGGAAGAGAACACTCAAAAGAAGAAAAATCATATGATTCTTCAAGCAAAGAGATGATATCATCACCAACACCATATAAGAAAAATGACAGCACATCACTTTCTGAATGTGATGGATCTAGCATGAGATTCTGAAGGAAATCAAAGTCTTTGTGCAAATCTTGGGACAACAAGAGTGTGGAAAAGTTTTGGAAAGGGAAATCTCCTTATAGTGATAGCGAGAAGGACATGAAGTCACATAATTATTGCACTCACTTCCAAATGAGTGGTCACTAGATCGAGAAATGTTGGAAGATTCACCTCGAGCTTCATCATACACCAAGAAATAAGCCCTTGCAAGAGCCTATGCAATTGGGGGCTTGATCCAAGTGTATCCTCCTCAGTCAAAAGGAAAAATGGCAAAAAATAAAAGTTCTCAAATTCAACAAAAAAACACCAAGTCGGAGATCTCGTTGAAATATTTCCTATGACAAAAACAACACCTCAAACAAACTCTAGATGCAAAATTTATGGCTATCTGAAATTTTCATCAAACATGCAAATATGAAAAAGTTTGTATAGTTTTGAAGTTAACAATTTGACATGGAAACACCAAAGGTTGCCACGTCTCATGTGTTTTTGGCACTTTTAGGGGTCGATGTGGACCAGTAAAAATTTTCCATGTGGAAGACATGCGTACGTTGATGTGTCAACTGATTGGGTTGTATGAAGCTGACATGGCTCTGATGTAGGTGCTGACGTGTTGCTGACTGGACACTAATTGGGCATTAACGCAGATGCCACTAGACTGTTGACTGGGTGTTGATCATCCAATCACAGAGTGCCATGTCATACAATTATGGGGCACCACATCACACCACTTGGATGCCCAATGAGGGATGGGTCCAAAAAATCAAAATTTTAAAAAGTAGTCGGCCACCGATCTAGCCGGTGTCGGACCAGCCGTCGACCACCAATCTGGCCAATGTTGGATCATGCAACGACCAACCAACCAACGAAATTGGATGGAGTTTTAATCATTTTATATATTTAATTTTTTTTCTTATAACCACATTCCATATGGGGAGGTTGCAGGGTTTGACCCCTAGACCTTCCCCAAATATATCCAAGTTCTAACCAATGCTCCAGTTTAGCACTTTGTAAAATCCACCCACATTAATTATTTAAAACCCATACTTTTTTCCATTCATGGGGCAGAGGTCAACATCTATGCAAGAAGTAGGAGCAGGAACCGACTTTGAAGCACAGTCTGGATTGGAATGTGGATTGAGGGCACACTCAAATTGGCATGCATTTCAATGCATGATTCATTTATTGCATGATTTTATGTTTGTTGTGGCATGCATTTTGAGGCATAGATCCGAAGAGGGGACTGGAAGTGATAGTGACATAAATTGATGAATTTATATTCATTTTTGTACAATTTCTCGCCACAAATCCACTGGTGTAGTAACAATTTGGATTTGAGTAGAATATCAGATGGCTCATGGAAGAAGCCCACATTTTCCATTAATCCTTTGGCATGTTTTTTGAGGAAGAGTTGTACCTTTCAGAACAAGGTCGGTTTTACAGTCAAAAGTTGCAAAATGATGAGAAAGACCTGTCAGTGTTGTGTATGCTAAGATTTGAGCAACCAATTGAGCAACCAGTTGAGCGTCTTGGCACAAAAACCAATGTAAGTTTCAAGCATTTATGATTTTTTCCTGTTTTTGGAAATTGCAAGAGGATGAATGTATGTTGCAGATTCTGGTGATCTTTGAGTGCTACAGTAGGGCAGCAAGATCTAAATTATTGCACGAATTCCTTGTTTGAGGATTACATGCAAATTGAGATGGTGTGGTAAGAGGCCATTTTGACACTTCGATATAAAGTAGTCATGTTTATAGCCAAAAGTATCATAATTGCGAGATGAGTGTGATGATGATGAAATTTTCCTTATTTATTATGTTTCACATGTTTGTAATGGGGGGTTTAGAAACCATAGATTTACCACTAGTGTACAATTGGGGTTATTCTCCTTAATGTTAATGATGTAAAAGGTTGTAATTTTCCACTCTTGAAAGTAATGATAAGAGTGAGAGGTATTTTTTTCTATGCCTAAACCTTTTTAATCCTTGTTGGAAACATTGTAATGGGTCTTGTAGCCACTGTTGAGTGAGAGGAATTGTTTTTCCTAGGCCTATTTTGGCAACATTGTAATGGGTATTATATCAACTATTGAGTGAGAGGCATTATTTTTCCTAAGGCATGTCTTGACAATCATTATAAACTTGTACATGATTGTTTTATAAACTCTTGGAAAGTATGGTACTTCTTTGAAAATATGTAATACATGTATTGTTAGCTACATATTTGCATCGATGCAAGAGTCAACATCGACATCCTCATTCTGAAGCAAAAAGGTGAAGAAGAAGAAGGGTGCAACTTTTTAGAGACATTTTGTTATGCAGATCAAGGAGTCAGCTGCATATTTTCATTGATGCAAGTGTTGGCATTGGCATCTTAATTCTGAGGTACAAAGGTGAACGAAAATAAGGGTGCGGCATGTCAAAGACATTTTTTATGTAGATCAAGGAATCAACTACAAATTTGCATTGATGCAAGTGTTGGCATTGATACCCTCATTATGAGGTAAAAAAGGTGAAATATAAGAGGGGTGTGTCATGTCAGAGACATTTTTTATGTAGATCGAGCAGTGGGGAAGTGCATCATGGACTGTAAGACTTCTACTAGAAGATGGTTGTGGTGATTAAAGTCAAAATTTAGCTCTATACTTTTGGATGACCAAAAGTGATTTTTGTGGGGAGGTAGGATTGCTAGCAGGGAAAATCCCCCTATTACTATACTGGGTGGAGGTATAGGCAGAGCACTAACTTCCCTTAAAATAAAGTTCTATTCCTAAGCCACCCAAAAAATATCTAAACTTAAATGACAAGAGAGACTAAATTAGGTGTACCTTTGGTCCTTGTGGTTGGTGTAGAACTCTTTTTCCTTTGTAGCTTCCTTGATTCCTAGTCTCCTCCCAAAGATGACCTGCAAAAACTTAGGAAAAAAATGATATAAGATATACGATCTCTACTTATCACTATATATCTTAGAGATATACGATCTCTAAGATATATATATATATATATATATATATATATATATATATATATATAAATGCATAAATAAAATGAAAGCATAAAGACACCATGTAGTGGGACAGCAAAGAACTACTTTATTCAATATGAAGATAAAAAAGATTACAACCTTCTTCGGTTAATGCTCCACGAACTAGGTCTGGGATCCTCCATTGTTGCTACAAGTGAATCATTCCCATTATTTCCTCTCACAACCAACTAATCTCTTGGGGAAAGGGAAAGGTTTGTATAAGGAGAAACAACTGGAGGGGAATGTTGAGGCCAAATCTCAAAAAGGGATGCAAAAATTGGGCTAATAAGGGAAAGGGATTTTGACAGAGTTTACTTGTTTTCTTTCTTGCTTGCTGTAAATGGGACCCCAATAGCTCTTTTTATATGACTAATGTAATGTCCCCACTTTCAGACATCATCACAGGGCAGAGATTTATGATGACCAGAGTAGCCAGATGGATGCTATACCGAGTACAGGGGTATTTGAGAGGCATTGTGGGGTCCAACTTGCATTGATGATCATATTCCATCAATATGAGCCATTCTACATAGGTTGGCTTTGGTTTCATTGCATTCCGACGATTTCTAGGATTTTAACTATTTTGAGCTATAAGTCAATGGAATTCACTGAAGAGGTCATTTTGGGCACATTACTTGGAGGAACCTCTGAGTGTAATAGCTCATTGGAATCGAGAGGAGAAACACTACAGGATGGGATGGCTAGAAGTGACTTTCAGTGGCCAGGGAATCCACAAGGAGAGATAAGGAGCTTTTCAAAGGTAAAAAGGTTAATTAATTAATTAATTAAATATT
>JASDQU010884309.1:4156-14684 GCA_032191745.1 Picea mariana
TATATATATATATATATATATAATCCTTTTTTAAGGTCACAGTTAAGTTAGACACTAAATTGGTGTATAAGACCTTCTTATTTGTGAGAAGAGACCTTCTACACATATTGATTTGACTCCTAAAGTCTACAGAGTTATACATACCCTACTCTCTTGGGATTTGAACTTATAATCTCCAAGGAGGAAACACATGCTCTTAAACATTAAAAAATTCATACATAACAATAAAATTCATTAAAACCATTAATAAAAAATATCTTCTATGTACAATAATAATAACACTAAACAAACTTAAAATTTGATCCAAGAGATACATAACTTAATCGAGCAAAATGATTTGAATTTAACACAAATTTTCTAACGGTCTTCAAATCCATGAGAATTGAAATGGAGTGTTGTATTATATGAAGCTTCACTATAAAAGTGAAGTTATTATCTACATGTACCACAAAATTTCTAAATTCCTTTCGATCATAGACAACAATTAAAGTGAAGTTATTGTATACATGTATCACAAAATTTCTAAATTCTAAATTCCTTTCAATCATAGACAACAATTAAAGTGAAGTTATGGTATACATGTATCACAAAATTTCTAAATTCCTGTCAATCGTAATCATAGACATTAATTATTGTCCAGTAAAAAGTAATTAAGATAATGTCTTCAATCTTTTTAACACACGGATCATTACTTTGTTCATAAATTCTTTATAGAAAGAACTCATATTCACAATGAAATCACCTAATATATGATGTGATTTTATTAGTCCCTGTCGAAGGCGTAGACGGACTATAGCGATCGATAATTCGTTGAGTTCATATTAATATGTCCTTTGACTATAAATTTTTTCATAATCTCTATTGTTCGAACTAGAGAACTAAAAACATTATTTTTTATATAATAAAAAAAACCTTATATGTCATCATCTCATTGGAGAATAGATTCGAAGTCTTATTGTCAGCTTCAATATTCCCAATGTTTTAAATGTTTAGATATCCAAAGTTTTGAGCATCGACGCTCTTTTTTTATTTTTTTATTTTTATTATAATTTTTACATACCGTAAGTTTTGAGCATCGACGCTCTTTTTTAATTTTTTTATTACTATTTTTATTGAAATGTTTACATATTGAAAGTTTTGAGCATTGACACTCTTTTTGAGGTACTTGAATAGTCCTGGCAGCTTAAATGTTTACATAGCGCGAGGCCCTTAAACAGGCCTGACAACCTTAAATGTTTACTTAAATAGGTCTATCTGAGTACATTTTTCCTTGAATTTTTCCATACAATCTTGTAGTGAATTTGAACAATATTGTTGTCCACCGCCACTCGCATAGTCATCATATGTTTCATATTTCTTCTATGCTTGGAATGCAATTTAGTCATCATTGAAGATACATATATTCTTTACTAGTTCACGGGTTGTTTCTTGTTCACTTGTTCGTTGGTTCGTCAGTTGTTGCTTGTTGTTGTTTGGTTGAACTTTGCAAGGTTGAGGTCCTGCATTTGCAATTGGACCTGTTGGTGCTTGCTGACTGGTTTGTTGCTTGCTTCTTTCTTTTGTTTGCTTCAACTTTACAAGGTTGGAGTCATGCACCCGCAGTTGGAGTTGTTTTTGCACTTTGCAGGGTTCAAGTCTTACACCCGCCATTGGACCTGTGATTCTGGCATTCATCATTGGCGAATAAGTTTCAATACCGTAGTTTCATTTGTATTCATTGTTTATTGTTTATTGTTTACAGTTTGCAAGTAAGAATGTTTAAGTGTTTCCACTGGCATAGTCATCATATGTTTCACATTTCTTCTATGCTTGGAATGCAATTTAATCATCATTGAAGATACATATATTCTTTACTGGTTCACTGGTTGTTGCTTGTTCACTGGTTCGTTGGTTCGTTGGTTGTTGCTTGTTGTTGTTTGGTTCAATTTTGCAAGGTTGAGGTCCTACACCTGCAATTGGACATGTTGGTGCTTTCTCACTAGTTTGTTGTGTGCTTCTTTCTTTTGTTTGCTTCAAATTTGCAAGGTCGGGGTCCTGCACCCGCAATTGGAGTTGTTTTTTCACTTTGCAGGGTTTAAGTCCTGCACCCGCAATTGGACCTGCGATTTTGTCATTCATCATTGACAAGTAGGTTTCAATACCATAGTTTCATTCATATTCATTGTGCATTGTTTACTGTTTACATTTTGCAAGTAATAATTTTTAAGTATTTATTCATTATTCTTATCCTGCAGACTTTCCATAGAGGTTGGCATATCTTTTTCTCCTGCTCTTAAATTTTCCTCCATTTTTTTCCCCGGGCTCTGCCCCATGTGCATGCCAATGTCATCTACACAACTTCAACTGTCATTTTTTCTAGCATTAAAAATCTCGGTCCTTTGTCGTATGTAATGAAATGGAAATCTAACGCCTCAATTGAATAAGGAAATTATTTAGCCTTCGCACCTTTCCCTCGATGATATTCCCAGCTTACCCAGGAATGAGTACCTACATATCCCTTACGGGAATCGGACCTGTGTATTTCACATGAAAAATACAATGTCAAGCTTGTTGCCTTTGCAAAATGTTCTTGTAGAAGAAAAATGTGGGTAGGTGTAGAAGGGATAAGTGTGATACACCGGTAACCAAGCTACAACAAAGTTGCACACCATTGGCAGGCATTATCCATCTTTGTCGGTGAAATATTTCAGTAAGTTATCAAGAAAAAAGTTGCAGGACCTGAAATGCAAACCCTGGGTAATTCTAGGACCTGTTATTGCACTTTGCAGGGTTGAACTCCTACACTCACAATTGGACCTGCGATTATGTCCTTCATCATTGACGATTTAGTTTCAATACCATAGTTTCATTCGTATTCGTTCTTTATTGTTTACTATTTACATCTTGCAAATAATAATGTTTAGGTATTTATTCATCACTCCTATGCTACAAACTTTCCATAGAGGTTGGCATATCTTTCCCTCCTGCTCTTAAATTTTGCTCCAATTTTTTCTCCAAACTCTGAACCATATGTATGCCAATGTTGTGTGCACAACTTCGAATGTCATTTTTTCTAGCATCACAAATCTCAGTACTTTACCTTATGTGATGAAGTGGAGATCTCATGCCTCAATTGAATAAGGAAATTATTTAGTCTTCCCACCATGCCCTCGATGATATTCACACCTTTCCCAGGAATGAGTACCTACATGCCTTTGCAAAATGTTCTTGTAGAAGAAAACTATAGGTAGGTGTAGAAGGGATAAGTATGATACAAAGGTAACCAAGTTGTAACAAAATTGCACACCATTGTCAGGAATTATCCATCTTTAATGGTGACATATTTCAGTAAGTTATAAAGAGAAAGTTCGAGGACGGTGTCTACATTGTATAGGAATAGGAAAAGGAAAAAACAAACTGAGACCTTGGGAAATGATGACATTGACTACCTCATGAGAAAAGAGTCAGTGACATGTACTCATTACTATAGACATAGAGTAAATGCTTTGAGGCACTTGATATGTAATGCATATACAGGAAAATTTGCATATAATGCAGGTGGAACAATAGTCCACTCTGCATTATTGATGCCTTTTAACAAGTCGCATTTTCTTCCACTCGGGAAAGAAATGTTAGATACCTTGTCAAAGCTTTATGACAAACTACAAATTGTGTTCATAGATGAGGCATCCTTGATTGGAAGTCGCTTCTTATATTCCATTGACAATCGACTTAGAAACATAAAACATGTCCAAAAAAAATACTTTGGAAACCTTGATATGGTATTCTGTGGGGATATTTACCAGGCACAACCCATACAAGATTCTTTCATATTTGAGAAACCTATGGTCAACATGCAAACAATGACACATGGATTTTGGAAAGACAACGTAAAGTGCTTTGAATTACATGCTACAATGCACTTGACAAATGAAAAAAATCTTGCAATTCTAAATAGAATGTGGATAAACAACCAAACATGTGATGACTTAACATATATCAATTCAAGTTGCATGCGACCTGCCCCGACCGACCCAACCTTCCCTTACCTATTCTACAAGAATAAGTATGTTGCAGCGCATAAAAAGTATATGCTATCGCTCATGCTTGGCAATGATATCATCATCAATTCAATTGATCTTGAAGAAAAAAACCATGGCAATGTACTATGTCATCAACATACAACAACTTTCCATTTGCAACTTGTCCTGAAATTAGACATGTTGTTTGAAATATATGCCTGGAACTATGATTCACAGGATGGCCTAGTGAATGGTGCAGATGAAATACTCAAATCTTATACCAAAACAGAAAAAGTTGATGTCCTCTAGATTAAGTTCCATGACCCGCACATTGGCCAACGACAAGCCAACAAGTTAGCTTATCTATATAATTCAAACACTTTGCGTGAATGGAAACCTATATTGTGAATATAAAAACCAATATCAACAACGGCAAAGACAAGTCAACTGAAGATTCAAAAACAGTTTCCATTTCCACTTGCATGTGCACGTACAATCCACGAATCTTGATAGTGTTGCCTTTGACCCTTCTGGAATACGAATACATGGACTTGTATACATAGCTCTGTCCCATGTCAGAAACATAGAGTCCTTGTATTTGCTAAGCTCTCTTACAAAAGATAACTTCAAATTCAAACATAAAGTTGATACTGAGATGCAACGCCTTCGGACTAGTGCAAAATGGCATCTGCAATATGATTACCAATCCATACAAACAAACTCATATGTATCAATTCTCTCACTTAACACGCACAATTTAAATGCACATATGAATGATATACTCATTGACTATGACACAATGCAATATGATATTTTGTGCTTACAAGAAACATACATGACATTATGCATGCAAAATAAGCAATTTTCAAATCACACTTGCATATCAAGTTACATTACACATGGAGTGATGATATTAGTGAAAAAACATATAAAAATTTTGGATCATATGCATTTCAAAGAAAAAGATGTTGAGATGGTGCTAGCAAGAGTAATTTTTTGTGGACTGCAAATTGCAATATTCAATTTCCATGACGCTATGTGTGCAACGTTGCCAACATAATGAATGTTTTTTTCAAATGCATTACACCATTTACATCTGAACGATACAATTATCATTCTAGGAGACTTCAATGTTGACATGCTACAAACTAGTGCCATAAAAAAAGAATTGGAAAACTACATGTGCAATTACAATCTCTGCTTTCTTTTGGTTAAGATAAAACATGTACAAAACGCACTTATTGACCATGTATGGTCAAATGTGCCCATTTCACAATGCACCCTCTTTATATTAGACACATACTGGTCTGACCATGATACAATTTGTCTTGTACTTGAATTATGAAATATACATCAAACATATTACAAAATCATATTTCCATGTCTCAAATCATATCTGGATACTTTGTTGCACAAAACCAAATCATTCAGCTAGGATCATCCAACTTCTTAATGTTTTCTGGCTTGTAATATATTTTGGCTAGGAAAACTTATATATAACCACAACCATGGATCAAGAAAACAAAGGTTCATGCTTCTAGCTCTATCTTTTATTCTATTCATTTGATTCTCATTTATTGTATGTACATATTACTTGTTTTCCCTTACATACCAAATTACATTCATTTTCATTGTATTTTGTGCGTTCCCACATTGAAACAAACATAATAACTGGAGAAGACGAAGGACTCTTAACCACAAATGTAGAACAAGAGATACAAAGGTGCATGCTTCTACTCTTATTTCATATTCCATTGTTTTGTATTTCATTTATTGTCTGTATATTTATTCAACTACATTGCACCTAATTTATTGTATGTAGATACTACATATCTTCCTACATAATAACTTATCTTCATGTCAATTGTATTTTATGTACTGCTACATTGAAATAAATAGAACTGTATTTATTTTTTTACATGTCTTTCTACATACCAACTTATCTTCATGTCCATTGAATTTTCTGCATTCCTACATTGAAAGAAATAGACTAGTTGGACAAGAGGATAAAATATTATATGCCACAGCAGAGGAAGTTGAAGTACAATATTCGAAAAGGTATACCAATAGTGATAGTAAATCAAACACACAAAATGAGTAGGTGGATAAAATATTGGACTAGAAAACGATGATTTGGCAAAAATGGTCCTTTGTTGAGACTTCCCGCTTCTGAAAATTTCCCTCCCCTTTTATATTTTCCCACTCTCTTTTATCCATTTTTTTCCCTCTTATATACTTAACCAAATTTCCCTTTCTTTTTCCCCTCTACTTTCCCTTTCTAGTTACTTTACTTAGTCATTTTTCCGAAAATATCTAGGTGTGTGGGTTGGCGAACTCACAGGTTCACATTTATACTCATGCTTCTATATCATCAGTCCGACCAACCGCTTCCCCATTCCATACTTAGCCACTTTTTCAATCGCGGGTTCCCGGGCTGGCGGGCTCAAAATTGTGCTTCTATTGTTCTATGTCCTGCAAACAACACTCGAAGTTTCGCAATATACATATTGATAGCCAGATTCCCGAGCTGGCGGGCTCAAAATTGTGCTTCTATTGTTTTGTGACCTACAAACAATGCCCGAACTTCCGCGATATACAGATTAACCGTCGAACTCCCCCATCATGCCCCGTTCCATTTACATATTTTTGCACTCAAAATTTCCAAGACATACAATTTGACTGTCAGGTCCTCACGTCTCTTGAGTATCCCTTGACACCCTATTTCATACTCCGTACCCTTCAAGTCTATATGTGACATCCAGAACAATTATGAACAATATACAATGCATATGCTTATTTATTCGTTCTGATGTTCATGTACACATGTTTGCATCAGAAAAAGTTGGACGAGTGACATGGGCATGAGTAGTCAATCATCGCAAACATCAATAGAATGACAAGGCCAAAGGTAAAGATTCATACATTATTCTCTTGCTATGTTTACAAAAAAAATATACTAAGTTATTTATTCATCTATTCCATGATAAATATGTTGATGTCATCTACAACACATGCTTTTCGGTTCACAAGAAGTATCGACCAGCGCAAGTGAAACTCCCAACATATTGCAAGCTCCGCAGACTAAGAGGTATGGTTACAAAACTATGTCCCGCATACTTCATCCAAATTGTGCATCTACTTGTACATTTGTGCCAAAAAAAATGATACAAACTTCCATTCACATTACTTTTTCTGTTCAAAAAATCTCACGAGGTCTAAACTTATAACAACCAATATACTATCGATAGAAGGTTTGAACAGTCGTCGAACTAGAAAAGTCTTCGTCGGGGACATAATGGTCATGTATAGCACCTACTTAGACAAGGCAAACAAAACTAGATGCATTATGCATGATGACATGACAGACAACGAAGCCATGATGACAGTCACACTGACTATCCCTACACAACTTCTCTAGAAACATGCAGAAAAGATCTTGTCGGGTAATGGGATATCCATTACAAATTTTAATATATTACCAAAAATAGTATATGACCGTGGTGATTGTGATTAGATTATATTGCTCAATGAAACAAGTATTGTGGAAAATGTTCCCATAGTTTGTTCAGAATATCGTTTTGTACTGGACACAACAATCAACCAACTTGCACAGAGCAACGACATTTACCCAATAGGAACCATCAGTGCAGTTGTCACACTCACGAGAAAAGTTGGCTCGTAACACATTCTCCATATAAAATATGGAGAGTCAAACAACGAAAAAGGCAATGGTATCGTTCTCCATCTCCAGTTTTGTCCTTTACTTTCACATGCTCATATATCTCAATTATGTTACACAACTATTACACTGTTCCATGTTGCAGCTATAATGTTCAACACCTATTCAAATTTATTTTCCTCAATGGAACAACAATTGCATAAAGGGCAATTTCCACTTATGCTCTTCAAAAATATAACAAAGAAAAGAGATGTTAAAAAAAGGATCTTTTGCACAACCCACGCAACATTTGTAACAGAATTGCGAACAGACATAGTACAGGATCTCAAGAAACTAACTAGCTCGACAATTGTTGTACATATACATCTACAATTCCATCCACACTTTTCACATAAAAATTGCCTTAAACAATTTTGTGCAGCTTTTTTGTTGTACACTTGTATATTATATTGTTCAATATATTAAATACTATGCTCACGTGTGCAGGTTGAGAGTTTTTTGGTTGCAGCAAATGCGTACTCAACCCCCTTCGAGCTTGTATGTGCCAAATGAAACTCTCCTGCTTATGCCTGTGCTTTCATAAATGATGGCACAATTGATTGTCTATGATGTGGTAAAAAATACCCTTACATATATAGACATTGCCTTAACGCTTCCATCTGAACCCTCAGCAACACAATTGTACATTGTACAATTAGACAACCTGTATTACAAGATGTGCTTCCTGGGTTGGCAGAATTGCCATATGAAATATGCTTACAAAAGAAAGCAAACAGTGTCTACATGTTACGTAATTTTTGCGTCCATAGCAAATTTACATTAAATGAGGACAATGCCATACTACATATCCACTGAACCAAAAAAAAAAATGTCCATACCATGCATTGACAATAAACGAAACAATATGATTTGTATCTATCCATGCTACCCAATCAAGATATGAATAGAGTTTTGCAGTGCCATGGAAAAGTGAACTGGAAGCGCATAAGATTGTTCAGTTCAGGAATGAGAAGCATGAGGAAAGACCTCATACAAAGTATCCAACTGTGAATAAATCAGGTCCATCCTTTGAGCCATCAAAATGGCTTTCTCCTCTAAACAGAACCATCAAGCATTTTCAATAATATTGCAGATTTTGAATTGTTCAAACTCCATTAAGTTAAATGTTGACACTCTTTTCCAGAACTAGTAATGTTAGAACATTGTTAGGTCGACGTGATCTTGGTTCATAGTACTATTAGAAGAAAATGTTCATAGTGATCTTGGTTCATAGTAATATAGTAATCGAAAAAATTCTTGGTGCCCATTTGGGGATTTGGTTATATATGGGATACAATGCCCAATCTCCGATGATTTTTTCATGTCTTGTGTTTGGCAAACTTTTGTTCATGTGCTTTCGTAATGTAGTTCAAGGTTCTCATGGGCCTAGTTTTCGAATTATGGTTGGATGATAGATTCAGGATCTTATCGGTTTTTCTATGATCTTAAATAATATACAAGACCTACCTTTCCTTTCAATGTAAGCTCTGTGAAGCAAATGTAATATGTAGTTCCTTTTAGCACTTTTACTTGATTGATGAAATTACCAAAATTCTTCTTCAAAAATATTTTGAAATAAAAGGATATTTGCTAGGTGAAGTCCAATGGGACTATGATATCAACCACAGAAAATTCAAATTCAAATTCGTCATTGTTATACTTACGGTCAAGTTGACAGTACAATAATTTTACTTGAACAACCCTCCATTGATTTTTTTGTAGCTTTTCGATGCTTCTCTTATGCAAACACATCCTAGAAAGTATAACTATGACTCACTTTCTCTATTCCTTGATTGAAGATCTTGTTCACCTGTCTAATGCACTTCATATTTACTATTAAGACCATCAATGGGGATTTTTTAAGACCAATTCCCGCTTCCAAAAATTTCCCTCCCCTTTCTTTTTCCCCTCTACTTTCCCTCTTCGGTTACTTAGTCATTTTTCAGAAAACATCTAAGTGCACAGGTTGGCGGATTCATGTGCTCACATTTCCACTTATTCTTTTATATCACGAGTCCGGCCGACCGCTTCCCCATTCCATACTTGGCCACTTTTTCAATCGCCAGTTCCCGAGCATGGGCATTCAACATTGCACATCCATTGTTCCGGGACCTACAAACAGCACCTGGAGTTCCACGATATACAAATTGACCGTTGAATTCTGCCATCGTGCCATGTTTCGTGTTACACACTTTGAAGTCAAAATTTTGGAGACAAACAATTTGACCATCAGGCCTGCACGTCTCCTGAGTATAACTTGTGATCATATTTTGAAGCTCGATCGACCTCTTTCCATACTTAGCCATTTCTTGGAACCTCTTTCACAGGTCGTCGGGTTGGCGGGTTCACGAAATGTCCAATCCTTAATTGTTTTTCATCATCCCCGACACCTTCACACTTCTTTCTAAATATGCAATTATTAAGCTTTAAACAGCTCATCATGTAGGAACCGTAAAGATTGTCATTAATGGGCGAAAGGCTCGAGGAGATCTCCCATTAATATGAATTAAACCAAGATTTTTGGAGGTTTATATTATCCCTTTCGAGTGTTCATTTCAAACATCATGGAATCTCTTTCGCACGTCGTCAGGTTGGCGGCTTCACGAAATCTCCAATCCTTAATCACTCTTCATCGTCCCTGCCACCTTCGCACTTCTTTCTAAGTATGCAATTAGTAAGATTTAATGGTAACAACTCATTATGCAAGAACCGTAGAAATTTTCATTAATCAGTGAAAGGCTCGAGGGGATCTCCCATTGATATGCATTAAACCAAGATTTGCAGAGGGTTATATTATCCCTTCCGAGTG
>JASDQU010884309.1:18586-29539 GCA_032191745.1 Picea mariana
GGCAGCTACTGAAGATATCACAAGGTTGCAAGTTAGTTCGTTTAGAAATCCATTCTGGGAAATTCCCTGGCTGTTTACAAGAATAACGGGACAGAAATCCACAGGAAGCATTTCTCACATGATTCTTTATATTTTGTATTCCACGGTCAAGGAACAAGCCATTTTTTATAGGGGGAAGCTAATTTCCATTGAAATTTCTTCCCAATTGTCACGATTCAAACAGGAGAAGAAATTCCATATGTCATCCTACTTGGTTTCCGCGATAGCACATTGTTGTCCGTTTCCAAAACTGCCTGTGTCCAAGAAGGTAAACTGTGAATTCGACCCAGTAACCTTATGGTACCAGGCCTTGTGGAGGCACAAGGCCTCCCATTGTTTTTATGAGGTTTTTAATGACTTTGTCTCAGTTTTCAAATATTTATTGTTAGGAAAGGATGCTCCTCGGATGTCTGACCAGGAAACCAAGTTTTTGGACAAGAAGGGGACACTTGAACAAATGGAGAATTATAATGTAATAATGCTTTTTGGATCCAAGGAAAATCCTGCTTTCCTTCCATGTCACATTACAGAAAGAATGTTTGTTACAGAAATAGCAAGGCAATACAACTAGTGGTTGCATTTTTTCCATGAGAAGAGAAAAACGTAGTTCATTGCTCTTCCTTGGAAATTCGGAGACTTCGTTTTCAGGAACATCAATAATATTGACGAATTTGCAAGCCATTTCAATAACTTGAACCTAAGATATGCTAAAAGGCTAAGAGGGTTCGACCCTAATGGGATTTTTGTTACTAGCAGTTGGCTTCAGCAATTCTTTTATCCAAATACTCCTGAATGAAGACAGAGACAATGAAAACAACACTCCTTCTCCTGACGTTGGCGACCTAGAGACATTGCAAAGCACCAATTAATTGTATAAACAATAGGGAAGAGGCCTCGGTGAGAAGAGTGTCCAATCCCCAACTGCCACTCCCAAGAGTACGACATCTTGGAGCATCACTCCAACGACCCACCCTAGTAAGAAAGAAACCCACAATTCTTCAAACGGAGGAGGAGATAAGAACCCTCCTTGGGGTAAAATTGATAGTTCTCACAAGCTTCTCGTGAGGAAGAAGAGAAAAAACATTGTGGAACAAGCGGAAGAGCCTAGAACTGAAAGTGAAGACATGGAACTTGAAACTGATCTGGATAATGTATCTCACAACATTGATCAACCCAGGCACACGATCCACCATAATCCCCTAATGGAAATAGCTGAGACCAATATTTTTGACGAAGATGAATCCTTTGTATTCCAGAGCGTTGTTTTTCACAACGAATCTAAAAATTTAATTATTGAAAAGAGAGATGTCATAAATAAGAAAGGGAAATCGTGTTCAGAGATTAACCTTAGGAACATGCAGTCGTTCCAAATCTCCCGAATTCACCGAGCAACCGAAGATTCTCTTGATGATTCCAATGGAGGCATTGAGGCGGAGAATGCTAGACTGAAGGATCAAATCAAGGAATTTGAGGAAGCTTTGATTCCTATCCCATTGCTTGCCAGTTCTTTAGCAATAATTGTTCCTGCCACCCCTGCAACCAAGTTAAAAGAATCCTCCAGCCTTCTCACATCATGTAGAGGCTATCTGGAGAAGAATATCGAGAAATAATGGAGATAATTACTTAATCCTGGGAAACATCAAAAATTCTAGCTTCCTTTGGAACGAGGGCACATGCCTTGCAGGAGCATTTGCAGACGGATTTTAAAAATGAAGAAGGTTTATATCTAGACACAGTCCTCCCTTTTGGCATCAATGTCACCAACATGACAGAAATGAGAAGAAGACAAGAAGATCTCCCCTCCCCAAACCAAATCAAACAATTAAATGCATGCTGGAAAGAGAAAGTTAAGAACTTACATCTCATTGTCCAATCATGTGAACAAGTCATATCAAAGAAAGAAGAATTATTCAGAAAGGTGATTGAAATAGACTTAGCCGAAAGTACCAATGAGGTCTAAGACCCCAACTTAATCCTCAACTCCTTGTCCTTAACCAAGCAAGCCTTCGATGAACAAGTTGATATTTTTAAGGGGTTGTCTTCAGAAAATTTTTACGACATCCTTGAATATGGTGAAGACGACGTGGACAACTGGCTAGTGGACTATTTGGTACAAAATGAAGAAATTTAACAGACTCTGCATAATCTTTCTATCGATCTAAGGGAATTAGAAAGCGAGCTTTTCAACATGAAAATCTAGCATGAGATCTTGAATGTGGCCCCCATGAGAAGCAACATTGTAGAATGGATCCAAAGGGAAATCGACAAGCTCATCGATGAAGGGCAACAAGTGGTTGGCACGATTCCAACAACTGTCGACGAAAGCAATAAAAAGGCACCAGCAAACAAAAAGAAAAGGGGGAGAGAGATACCATCATAGTAAGTCTATAATGATCACATCATGCTTTCTTTATCAATCTAGTTATCCCACCTCTTTAAATAGAAATGTCTAACCAAAGACTGATAACTTCCAATTTCTTCTTTTCAGGTCTTGCTCTCTACCAGCCCCCACTTCTTCTTTCTACAGTCCTATTTCTTGTACTTATTTCTTTTATGGTCCGCAGGGAGCACCAATCCCATTCTATATGACAAACGCATTTAAATTTCGAGGAATATGTAACAGACATTATTATTTTTTGATAAATTTCAAAGAAAACTACTTCAGGAACAATCTCGACGGTGCCTTGTAACCCTGTTTTCGGAATGCAAAGTTAGTTCTCTTTATGCATGTCGGTCATCTTCTTTTATTTTTATGTTCTCAAATTTTTTTATCTTGAACTATGTTGGATGTCAAGAAATTGTTTTTATTTAATTTGAGTGTTTAATGTGTGTGATTCCTGGTCTTATTATCTAGGAACCTTTATTTCAAAAGACAAAATATATATATATATATATTGTTTTGTATTGCTTTTAGTCATTACGAAGGAAATTCTCTAAGTCCCACATTTGAACTATACAGGCCCCAAGAAAAACTTAAAGAGGAGTACCACATCTATAAAAACGCAGTAGGATTGACATCCTTGTTACTAAGGGATGATTTTAAGCATGGAAATTTATTTTAAAAGGTAGAAACTTTGGCGAATCTTACTAATCCCTCATATTCCAACTATAAATGTTTGGCGATATTTTTATAAAAATATTCAAATTTCTAAGGATTTTATATAGTTTGTATAAAATTTTGGCGATTTTTAAGGTAAAATAATTTTATCCTATAGAATTTGGGCGAATCATTTTTAGAATGGCGAATCTTTTTTTGGCAAAAACCATGGAAAAATAGCCCATGAGTTAAATTTAGCCCCTAAAATCATCCCCTAAAGTCGTTAGGTTATCGTTTCATTCCTAACAGACTCGAGGGTCAATAGACTTGTAAATACATCTCCAAGAATATCCGCAAAAATAGAAACCTTCAAAAAAAATTATCATTGCCAAAAAAACAATCAACTGGATAGACATGTTACAAATATACCAGTTGGTACTATACTAAACTGTCATAGGCATCTTACAAATATTTATGTTCTTACAAATATTTCAGTTGGATAGGCATGTTACAAAGATGCCCTCTTCCTGGAGATAAATTGCAGATCAACCTCTGTAAAGTGGGCTTGCTGCTCACGGACAAAAGTTTAAGGAAAAGGGCATCTTCCTCTGTCTCGACACCTTCTTTTCACACAGTTTAAATTAACTTCAATGAGATGAAAACTCGTGAAAATAAGCAATCGTGTTAGGTGTGTGTTAATATATAGAAAAAACTAGCAAACACAAAGGTCACACAAGAAGATCAAAGAATCTTCGACACTGGACACATTTTCAAAAAAAATTATATTTGTTTCTTTTCCACTACATATAAATTTATTTATCCTAACACATATAGAGACAAACAAGCCAGATAATCTATTTAATAGAATGAAATGGATGTTGTTTACTTTTTCCATGGGAAAAATTAAAGAAGTGATTATGAAAATTTAAATGAATTTCATAAATACATTAAAGAGATGAACCTACAAGGTAGGAACGGAAATTTCGAACATGGCAAGTTAGACTCCAACAATATATCAAGTTACACGTGATGGGGATATATGTGTTTTTTAGTAGCTATCTATTGTATTATTGGTAATAGGAAAAGTTATGGAATCTTATTAAGAAAATAAAAGCAATATGGATTATGCAAAACACAGTATAATTAGAATGAGAATACGTTCAAAAACTAAATGGTTTCAATGCCAGAATTGCGCTAGGAGATTAACGCTCGGGCGCCTTCTCTTTCCGAAATGAATGTGAGCCATCGATCAGTTTCCACTCTGCCATCTAGGCGACTCTGGCACTTTAGCATCCCTACTAAATTTTTACTGACCTGCCAATTTTAGAACTCCCCTGGCCATATTTAGTGATGGAACACATTTCTCACAAAGTGAATTTCTCGCTAATTACTTGTTGACCTGCTATTAATATAATATTATCATTAACTAATTCGGGAATTCGGGACTCCGGATCTTCGGGGCTCCAGGCTTCGGGGGAACTGTGTTTGTTCTGGNAGCCTGACGTCTTATGGCTGGTGTGTCGCACAGTTCCACGTGTCATTTTCTGTATGTATACCACCTGTACTTCATGTTGCATGCCACAGGTCCGCGACAGTTTCCATTTCTCTCTGGTACTTTGGGTTTTTCATTCTCCCACGGTCCCCCCATACCTATGCATTTATTCCCATTCCAACCTGGCAGGGACTACGCTGCCAAGTAGCACTTGTTAATAATAGTTGCACGCTCCATGGCTTATAAAATGATGTGATTTTATTAATAATAGTTGCATGCTTCATGGTTTATAAAATTATAAAAGTATGGAAGACATCTAGCCATTAAACTACCATAATTTAGAGTGCATTAAAAAGAGATTCATTATGCATATCAATAATAATGAATAAAATGACTAAATTAAATTGCATTATGCATGTAAATAATAATGACTAAATTGATTGAGGATTACTCTACTCTAATCTAATTGGATATCTATTCTAATTGAATATTTAATGAGTAAATTTATTTAATCTAGGATTAATATTTAAACAATGGGAACATAACAATGATAACTCATGCTAGCTTGTTATGGACATTTTCCTCTCAATAAACGTACCTTCTGAGTTTTGAAGATACCCCTTAAGAAAGGTCCTCGAACTGAGCAATCAAGGGCAAGTAAAGTCATGGAAAACTTCCAACTCATTCAAGTCACATTCCACCCAAAACCAAGGGAAAAATGTTGGCAAGACACATCCGACCAGTTACCATGCTAACCAAGCTAAGGATCTACACTTTGCATCGCTTGTGGGATGTAATGCCTCCTTCGCACCTTATTAAGATAACAATATGGAAATGTGTAGCTTATCCCAACAATAATAAAATCCCCACCTTTCTCTCTTTAAGTGCAGCTCATAAGGTATTGATGAGGTCAACTCTAACATATAACCTCTAGCACTCCAACCCACTTTTATACTAATATATCAAAACTTGAATAGCATTCTTCCCCTCCCCCACAAGGTCCTAATTAACCCTTTAAATGGGAGACTTAGGAAGTTATGGTGGTTACCAACACCTAAGTCCTATGAAAAATACCTCTTGGTCACTTAACTAGCTCTCAAGGCTAAAACTTAGGCTTAAACTTACAATAAGGTTTTTTAAATAATTTCTCCCAAGGTTTATCATAGGGTTTCCTAGAGATCACAAGGAATGTTCCAAAGGTGACTAGGCTTCAGGATCCCGCAAACCAGGGAAGCATTGTCCAACAATATAATTTAGAGTATTCGGGTTGTTCTTGACATCTGAATGATGTCAGTGCATGTCCTAAAATGAGTCAACTAAGTATGACAGTGGCTCATATATCTACAATCACAACATTGGCACAAAACTAAAAATATCAACATCAATTTCATGATTGAACCTTGTCGTGACAAAAATTAATACCATATAAATCAGTGATAAATAATAATGTCACTAATGTCTATAAAACAACATCTAAGATATAAGCATCACCATGTATCAAGAATGTCAATTTTCCAAGATCATCAATATCTAAGAAATCACATCAGCAAATACCCAATCTAAACCAAAAATTCCATTAACAACAATCTCTTAGCAATAGCAAAGTACCTAGAATCAATATTATTGTCTCAAATATCAACCTATATAAGCAATAAACATTAATGTTTTCTAAGTACTAAAAATGCATCTAAGCCACACATCATCAAGGACTAGATGTTATCCATGTTTAAGTGATGATATCACTATTGTCTAAAGTAGTAATATCATATATGTATAAGGTAGAAGTCATCAATTTTTACTTTTCCACATCAACAACCTAAACTATTATCAATTATCAAAATATAATGTATAAAAGGTATTGATGTCCACACTATCAGTTCCCTAAATTTCTCCGCGAGCAACTGCTCTTTCTCCTTCTGGATCTGCGCTCTATTCTCTACAAACTTCGCCTAGAGGTCATATTTTTCTTGTTGGGCAGCCCGACATTGCTCTATGGCTTCCTCTTTTGCTTTCTTTAGGGCCTCTGTGGCATGTTCCTTTTCCTCCTAGACATGACAAAGGCAAGCTTCTGTTGAGTCTGTTAATCTGCGTAGCTAGGTAGGCTCATCTACCTACTATGTTCCTTCTGATGGCGGTGGTGCAATAGACACTGCGCGACTCAAATAGAGAGCCTGTTGTACTCCTTTAAGCTCTACTTCGATCCTGTCAAACATTGTCTCCTGTTTGACTTCGCTTCGCTGCAAGATATCCTCCGAGGTGTCTGACACAATAGCAATGATAAGATCAATGTCATCCACCATTAACACAGTCTGAAATAGCGGTTTATTGGCTTTTGACTTCTTCCGCGATGTAGGATTCTTTGGGGAAACCTTTCTTTTCTTGGATTTCTCTATCTCTTCGAGGGGATCTTTAGGCGATGTTACTTCGCCCTACTTCTACTTGTCTTCTTTCCCTTCATCCTCTTCTTTGTTCACTTCGTCATCTCCTCCTCTTTCAGGTGATTCTCGTGCAGTCTCTTCTGATGCGTTGTTCAGTTCCTATACATCTTCCTTCTTTTTCTTCCTGCTACTGTTGAGTGCATCATATTCTTCTCGAGTGACTATAGGACTTCCGATGAGGTTGGGGTCGGACAGTTCTGCCTATTCTACTGATACCAAGAATTTTGCATGCCATTCTTTTGTTATTTCCTCCATATCTTCCTCAATGATCTTATAATAACTCTGCAACTCATCCTTGCTTTCATCTCTGTGCGCAGTGATATATATGAAATGCCTATCTGCGCGGAACTTCGCAAATGGCCTGAACTGATGCAATGTATTTGGTCTCATGCGAGGGAAGGATTCAATGGCCCTCTTCAACTGTAGATAATAGGTGTGGAACACTGCATTTGAATGCCATTTCTTCACCATGTCGCTCAAATACTATAGCGTAGTGAACTTCATATCTAGTGGTTTGGACGGCTCAATTTCAAGGAAGGTTTCTCCTTCCAGCATCTCCCAAGTGGTGAAGGCGATGAGAATCAATAGCCAACTAAAATGAAACTCACATCCCTGATCCTTAGCTTGCGACAGTCTTTCTCTAACTAGTTGACGAGGTAGCTCTCCCAGTTCATTTGCAGCCCCTCAATGCATTTTCCTACGAGGTCGACGATGAACCCCATGACCTGCATTAGCCTATTCTTTCTAATGAGCTTACTAGTGATCAACTGCCAACCTAGAAGCACTGTGTCGATCTAGATGGAGGCTACCTTGTAGCCCCACTTCCCCTTTTCTACATCCTCATAGGTATCTTTGATTGTTTGTGCCAGGGCGCGATCTGCAGCATTCCCTGAGTAAAAGTCTTGTGGGCCTAGTCCTTGCATGCTTAACCTGGTGATCTGGTGGATCATCGTCGAATCTACTATGATGCACCTGTCCGACCATAGGTAACCACCATGGAAGAACGATAGCAGGAGTTTAACGCATGCGTTAACCTCTTGGCGTCTTCTCAATGTGGTAACTTCATCACATTGAGGATCGTGGACCTCACGATGTCCATGGTCCATGGCTGGGGGATTATCTTCGACTTCTTCCTAATGTCTTGGTCAAGTACTTGTATGGTGCGAGCATGCCATAGTTCTTGCAGTCTCCCAAGTTATAGTTGTTGATCTTCAACGTTAGAATCCTTTCCAATTGGAGTCTTATTTCGTGTATCCCCTTTGGGAGGTACGCGGTGATCACTGTGTAGTCGAAGTCCCTCGGGAGTTTGTCCCGACTTACCATTCCAACAAGAGGTGGGATGTAGTCGGGCAGGATTGATAGGATGAGCTTCGCATTCGCTAAGTCATCACGATGCTTGCTACGTTTCTCAACAGCGGGTCGGCTAGACCGACGTTGCGCAGTCGACAGGGATGCTTCCAATCCTCGCATCGATGAAGCTTGTACGCCTGTGGACATCAACTTTTCAGCCATGAGGTCTATTAGGATCTCTTCGACGGAATTTTCTACTGCACTAATGTCGTCTGACATGCACGCTTGAGATCAGATATATCAGGTCGGTGAGAAAACACTCTATGTAACAGAACAAGTGGTGATCTCTCAATAAGCACTACGTGAAAGCAACTAGTTCTCTATGGGTTTGGATAATCACAACTGGAAAAAGTGTTGTTGGTACAACACTTAAAGGGATAAATAGAAAACGTCGTAACGGACTCCTCCAATGGGTAGGAACACCTCAATCGATGTAATTCCATCCGTTATGGCGCGATCTCAACGGTCTAATGGTGAACATTCCGGCAATAACTATGTTTCTAGTCATTCTAGAGCGTCATTCTAATGGTCGAGACGCCTCCAACGGTCATATCACTTCATTGTGGTAAAGTTCCAGTCGGTGTTGTTCTACTATTCCAGTGAGGTTCAAGTTCTTTAAGATTTTCGTCTTCTCTAGAACCTCTTGCAATTTTTCTAGCTTTTCTTTCTTCTTACTGAGCTTCCTTGCTTTCTTTCTTGTGATCTGAGTCACTGGGTTCCTCATTCCATTTTGATTATTTCCTTCTCTTAGCATAGTAACTTCGCACTGCTAAGGATATTTCACAAGATTTGAGGATAATACTCCTTTTCTTGTTGTTTCTAGAGTAGGTGATCTACTCTCATGCATGGATAAGTTCTTAAAGTCTTCATGCGTTCTTTTAACTTCGACAGCTAGGTCTCTGGTCCTCAGTTGCTTTGAATTGTCCTCTTGTTCTTAGATTAAGTGCGCTATTCTCCGAGACATGAAATCCTTTAAGTCTTGCTTTTTCTACTTTATAGCTTCTTCTTATTCTTTCCTTCGGATCTGATCTCTCTCAATCCAGGTCTTTCCTAACAAAAGTGCAAAAGGAGTGTTGTTCTTAGCAAACTTAATGACCTAAAATTCTTCTTTTGTTGATGCTCCATGAGCACTCATAAGTACATGGGTAAGTCTTCCACGTAGGTTTATCAACTTTCCTTTAAAAAATCCTACTCCTCCCAATGAAGGAACCATAACAGGCTTTCCCAAAATTTCCCAATTTCTTTCTGTCATAATGTTCACCTGTGTTTCTGCATCCAATACATAGTCTATGTTGAAGTCTCCTATTATTGTTTCTCTGCACTCTTTCTCTTTTAATATCTCTGATAAACTGGTGTCTTAGTGATCATTCAGTGTTTCTTTCATCTTCAATAATATAGTCTCTAATTCTTTCTGGTTTTTGAGCGTATTCTTAGTCTCTTGAACTTCCTCGTGGTCTTCTTGTCTCATGTTCATCTTTTCAACTTGAGAAATCATTCTATGGCAATCTAAAACTTCATGTCCAGTAGCCTTACAACAAAGGCAAATAGGAAATCGACCAGGCCATTCCTTAGCAATATGTCTCGGTCTTCTAAAATTATAACCAAGAGTCAATCCTCTCTCTCTCTTGAACGATCCCCAACCTTTCATGTATTGGGCACTGGGATCACAATGGTGGATCTGCAAAAAATTATTTCTAGGATCTTGCATCCACTTGTTAGTCCAACAGTTCTTTCTATGCATAGAAATAACATATATCTCACTAGTTCTATCAGATCTATTCATATCATATCTTCTTTCTTCTAGTTGTGCCCTAGTTTTTCGACTAGGACCAAATCTATCAAACATACCTAGATCCATTCTTTCGAAACAAAAATTTCCACTTATCTTACCTTTATCAAAGAACAAAGCTTTAAGATCTTACCTCTTTTCTTCATATCGGGCTTCTTTTCTTAGCACAGAGCTTCGCAAGTCAAGTAGAGTACCGTGCACCACAACAGCAGATCTACGCACAGAGCTTTCTTATTTTCTTTAGTTCCCAGCAATCACAGTTTTAGGTTCCGGAAACGAAACCATTTGTTGGCACAGGGGCAGACCTGGGGTTCAACGCTTCAACAACGCACCAACAAAACCCTAACTACTGCCCCTTTCAGCAACACCTGTGAAGCAAATGAAGTCTCACCCGAGATAGAGGTAAGGGGGGTTGCAGGACTCAAGTGCCTACAACCTATCTGGGACACAGATATGTGATTGCAATACTTAACAGAGCACTTAGCAGTTAGCATTCATTAGCATTTAACCCTTGTTCACATCGTAGATAAAACCCTAATTACAAAGCAGTGCAGTATTCAACAAGATCTAACACATCCAAACACTTAGCACATAGAAATAGATCAGATCTAGCATTCATTCATATTACTAAGCACTAAGCTACTATATCAGATGCATCTAACATACAGAAATATGACAACACTAAGCATAAATCACATCAATCACACAAAGCAACCATAACACATGATATATGTGGTTCACCCCCCAGCGTGGGGCTATGTCCACCAACTCTTCGTCTTCTTTATTATCTTCTTTCAATCTTCTCACA
>JASDQU010884309.1:33915-44743 GCA_032191745.1 Picea mariana
AATCACATAGATCAACTACTTACATTGCTTGCACTTAGCATGATATCACCCTTAGCACCACTTAGCACCACTTAGCACCGCCTACTTACACCGCCTAGCTTTCTATTTATACATTACAAAAGGGGCCAAAGCATGGGTAAACCCATGGGCTGACATCCCATACCCGTTACATAAACCCTAAACCCAAAAAGGCCCGCAAAAGGGGGTGAGATCCCGCGATCTCCACTTTGTCAGGCGCTCCATCTTCGACCAGCTTGTCGAAGTCCCAAAATTGTTCAAACATGACCATCATTTCCACAAAACCTGGTCGAGGGCCAACAAGCCCCCAACACTCACCTGTGACTCGTCCTGGGTCACTCTGATCTGGGTAACTCTAGTGGTTCATAAATACTAGTATACTCATCATTCATGGAACTAAGACAAATCCTAATGGACCAGGATAAGTGAATAATTTTGACTCCTAACCATGATGATAATACTAGTACTAGAAACAACTACTAAAAATTATGATGGCCTCATGCAGTAACACTAACACTCTTCAAAGACATTTTTGCAAGTACACTTTGATGTTAACTACTATTACACTCGTGCTATATGTAAAAATGGTTATGGGTAATTTACCAACAACAAAATGGGTAGGGGGTGGAATCAAGCCAATACCAACATCATTTCCTCTTTGACCTACCTCCCTATCAACATCATGGCCTTTTGCAGATGCATCACCCAAAGAAGACACATATCTCAATGCAACCTTCCCTTGATAATGTGCATTATCTTAGCATGTTTGGGTACTACACGATCGTCTTGTGTGTCTGTATACTCCATATAATCATTCTTGCTACCTAACTCATCATTTCTCCTCTAACTCTAGTCTGGTGACATTCTCTCAAGTCATTTTAATGCAACCTTCTCTATTGTTTGACCCAACACATGCTCTTTCTCACATTTTGTGGCTCTAGCCAAATCTCCTTTACTCAAATCTCATAACCTTCTCATTATCTCACACTATGGATACACCTCAACGTTGTACTCTCTCACAAGTATTCCTTTGTGGCATATATTCTTCTCATCTAGGCCTCTCACTAGTCTTCCTTTAATGTTGCATGTCTCTCTTAACACTTATTATGGCTAGTTGTCAAGTTCTCTTCATCCTCCATCAACCAAGCTCCATGCTTCTTGACACATAAACTCCTCCTCCACAACATCCTTTATCACCACCCCACAATGCAAGACTTGTGATTCCATCTCTACAGGGTTAGGAAATATACCTCGTTCCATAATAAATGTCTCATTTGAGACATTAACCTCATAAAATAGCCCTTTCCAAGTACTTTCTTGAATTCTTTCAATGCTCTGGTTAAAAAATTATGATACTTCACAACAATTTCTAAAGCATAGCCTACAATTGCACCTTTAAACCAAAACATGCTACATGTGTGGGTTCATCTTCGAAGGTCTACAATTTCAACAATTTACTAACATTACTAGCAACATTTGCAATTGGTCTCTAGTGGCAAGCCTACTTCAACAATATTTTAAACCATTCATACAAAAGAACATGAAATTTATCCCAAAATATCTCATGTTCATCCTCAAATGAGTACTTATGCTTAAATTTATCCACATCCAAGTCTAAATACACATATTCTTGACATTTAAATGCATGGATTCATACCTCAAACTAGTCTTACAGATCCAACTTCACCAATTTGAATCGTATTTCAACCACCCTATATCAATTAGGGTCCAAATAAAAGAACCATATGTTGGCTCAAATAAAGACTTGAGGTTTGTATAAATGCCCAAAAAAGGTCATATGTAGTTTAGAATGTTCACATTTTCAACCTTTCAAAGATAACAGATCTCACTCAAAGATTATTTAGAATTCCCACTAAAAATAATGCATATCATAGGAAAATGACAATGGTGTAGGGTTCCTTAAGTAATTCATTATTTGAGTACTAAGCGCATAGTCTTATTAATGAAACATGAAAGTAAATCATTCATCCAAACATAGTTCAACAATAAATAGATCATGCATATAACAAATAATAATGAAAATGTAACATAACATCCAGTGGTTTCCATTATAATAACCAACATAAGGTTACAACAATAATAGAGTACATATCGTAGTTGTAACATGTCATAACTTAGAACCCATGTCAACATTAATAAATACTAGAATATTCATCATCACCATAATAATCATAATAATTCCGAGATACATTATAGAAAGTACATAGTAGGCCTTGATGAGTGGTAACATATTAACCTACAAGGAGGAACGACGAAGGACATTTGTCATCCAATTTGTCGATTAAGATTTGCACCTTTAAAAATTGACATGTAGAGGTATTCAATGCAACAACATCTCCAAGGATTGATGCCTTTGCAAATGGTATTCTACATACTCATACTTCCTCATCTCTGCAACATTTTTTGTCCAAGTACTTGGGATTCAATGGATTAGATTATAAGTTAGACCATTCCTAGTGCTCCACTCTACACCTACTCGAAAAAGGGTGATAAAATATAGCCTCGGTGATGCCTTTCAAATTAATGAATGCATCCAAAACCTTCATGTGATTAAATGAATGTCAATGTTTTGGTCCCTTATATCGATCAACATGTTGTGTGTATCTTTGTGGTGACAATAGAACTTGGAATGTACATATTTAGTGTTTTAAGCAAGCTTTGCAAATTTTGCACAATCATATAATTTATCCCAATATGTAGAAATGTGACTTCATTGTGAAGTATCTTTAGAACCTTGTATACCTACGTTGTAAAATAAGCATGCAAATGGATCCAAAGAAGATGCATGTCATCTTAAATTGGTTTTCCCTAACCAACATTTTTTTATCTACAAAGCTTCTTTATCTAGGAAAAGTTTTACTGCAAATTCATTTTGGGATTTTCAAACATTGCATATCCTCTCCACTGGATAATGTGAGGTTGTGCATAATGAAAATAAAAAAAAAATTTAGATCAAGTGCAACAAAAATCATTTTATGACTCAAGCACAATTATGTTCTACACTAGTCTTGTGCCTACTTGATCTTCACTAGTGTTTCAAGAATGAGACAAATACCTCTAAGTATGTGGTAGGAGTAGTTCTAATCCAACATGGTTGTAACGTACCCAGCCATAGAAGTTGGTCACGCCACGCAAAAACTTTATCTTTAACAACTCTGATACCTTAATGTAAGGTACCCAATGCTCAGTTGTGAAACATTACATGCAAAAACTCATTAAATTATTAAGATTTGTTGCTAATTAAATTCATGTAGCTTACTAGACGCAGATCACACACAATATTGACCAATGGAATGCTACCATAGTTCTGAATGCATCTAGCAGCATATATTAAACATGAATATAACTATTCAAGAAAACAATAAACACACAACATTCATGTAAACCATTTACACAACATAATTAACATAAGAACATAACATAAATACTTATCTATTAATGATTAACCAACTGGCTGTAAACGAAGGATGAACCTCCCAGCCATAGGTACTACTGATAATTTTCTCTCAATAACAAGCCACCCCCTAGTTGAGGCTATGATTCCACAAGGAGATCCAGCCCAATGGCTATCCACTCTCCACACAGAGCATCCCCAAACCCAGGTTCTAGTCTCACAACAGTTCCAAACCTCCAGCTCTCTCTTTTCCCCATAGCCTGCACAACCCAAGGAATGTACCCCCTTCATTGTTCACAATCCCTCAAGCTATACCATTCGTTTATCAGGGCCACTAGTGCATTCGGTTGGCCAGGAATCACTCATCTGGGAACTCTAGGAACTCTCGGTTGTTTCATATTTTCTCACAATAGCCTTCACAAGGCTCTGAGATATTTCTTCCACAAGAAATCGCACCGGAGGCTTACGACCCGATTTACCGTAGCACAGACCTCTATCTCAGCATAAAAACACAGCCAAACAATGGATTCCTTCAAGTATACCATGGTTGGTCCTCTTCCCAGACCCGTGCTCTTCCTTTGCTTCCCAAAATATGTATGTAAAAATTGTCCCCATTCTGCATACGAATTTCCTCTTCTTCCTTGCTTGCTTGACTTGCACTCTTCTCAAGGATGATTGTACTTCAACCCATGCTCTCCAAAAACTATAGGATGTGACCACTCACACCCACCCTCTTACACGAGTTTAATGATTGGTGTCTCATACACTCAATCAACAAATAGGAGGTTACACAAAAAGATAATAATTTTAGGAATGTGGGTTGGATTAATACCCATGAATAATCCCCACTTGGACCCCTCTCTCTTGTGGAATCATATCCCCCCATCGTTCTTCATTCTTTCGTATCACAACCAACAATTATTACTTTTATTAATTATTCCAATGTTCATAATATGCAAATCATCCCCCGATCATATTAAATCAATATAGGCTCTGTGCCCCAACACCTCGTCTGACCAACCTAATTCACATTTACACAATTGCATTATAATTCCAAGGGATTAGAACTAGGGATGTTACATCCCCTCCCCCTTATTTTTGCAGTGTCCTCAGTGCACAACGCTTTACAGGTGTAATTTTATTTTACAATTCTGGCTCCCGACCAATAATCAACATATAGGCTCTTTGGCTTGAAATCACACAGGCATTCCAGCTTAAACAAAGTACATAGGCACTCTGGCCCCAATACCACAGATACATAGGCACATCCGACCCCAAAAATCACAAATACAAGGGCACCCTGACCCGAAACATATACATAATTCACTAACATTATCCTACAACTATCTTGGTTTCCACCAACTCTCTCCCTCTTGAATTGCCCAATCCAAGGAATGTACCATTTATTTATCATGGATATACCATCCATTTATCAAGGCTAACCTAAGGAATGTACCATTCATTTATCAAGGTCTCTCTGGAACGGGTAGCTAGGAATATCTCAGTTGGGAACTCAAGGGACTCACTGCTAAGAGGAATATCAGTAAAATAACCAACAACAACCTTGTTGTTGCAGTGCAACTCACACAGGAGTTCACTCTTCAGGATTGACAACCTAGTTCTTTGACAATACAAATCACACTAGAGTTCACTCTTCAAACCTAACAACCTGCTTCTTCAATAGTGCAACTCACACAAGAGTTCACTCTTCGGGCCTGACAACCTAGTTCTTCAACAGTGCAACTCACACATGAGTTCACTCTTCAGGCCTGACAACCTAGTTTTTTGACAGTGCAACTCACACAGGAGTTCACTCTTCAGGCCTAACAACTTGGTTCTTCGACAGTGCAACTCACACAGGAGTTCACTCTTCAGGCTTGACAACCTGGTTCTTCGACAGTGCATACATAGGATTTCACTCTTCAGGCCTGAAAGCCTGGTTCTTCGATAGTGCAACTCACATAGGAGTTTAGTCTTTAGGACTCACAACCTTGTTCTTCGACAATGCAACTCACCCTCTAGGCTCATGTATCCATTTCACTGTTATACAGTTCCTCAGGCGATCCATCATTTTCCAAGATGTTCTCACGTAGACAAATGCCAACTTGATGCTAGAATTCCACTATCAATATATAACCCATGGCAATCATCCCATCTGCATTACATGCATACAATTAACATGAGACATCATCATATAATTATAAAATTTCAAATCTATTTCACACAGGAAAACATAATTTCCCAAACATGAGTCTTTTTGCTCATAATTGTTTGGCTCTTGCAGCAATAGATTTTACTCTTCCTTACGGGATTACATCCCTCCCATATCAAATACCATTTCCCCTGCAATTTTCTCAATTCCATGCAGCCAAACAAATTATTAGTATATCGTAACAATTTTCAATTATCAACTTCTCAAATCTGGTTATACAAGAAAATAAAAATTCCCACGCATGGGATTTCTGCTCTTTATGTTTGGTTCTTGCAGCAGTAGATTCCAGTCTTTCTTATGGGCATACATTGTCACCATATCCAGACCATTTTACCTGCAATTTCCTCAACTTTCTTGCAGCCAAACAAGATTGTTAGCACTCATGCATATTTTTAGCAGTTCATGAAATGATATCAGAATTGTATCTACCCAACAATTCAATCATTTCCAACCATTATTCACATTAAAATGACATTCTATTATTCATCATATTATCTAGAATAACATTATAATTCATTATACATGCATTATCAACACATCAAGCTTTTCATAATGCAATCAAACTTTATCAATAAATAAAACCAATGTGTCAATAATCCTGGCCACATCTACACAATGCATCATTGCATTGATTCTGGAATACCATATGTTCATGTCATGTATTCCACCATGTGAGTTGGAAGGTGTGGTCCATGCCTCAATACACCATCCAAAACATTTCTTGCTTGTATAATTTCTTGGAAGGTGTGGTCCATGCCTCAATACACATGTACCTTGCTTTTGTTGTGCACTCTAATAATAGAGGCATATTTCTTGCTTGTGTAATTTTTAGACAAGAGTTGCTAGATCATATCTGGCAATTCCTTATTCCTACATTAATATCCTTTCTCATAGAGATGACTGATCCAACCATCGGTCACACCTCATCTCGTGATATCCTTTCTCCCTCTCTTGCAACAAGCTTGTGTTGCATTTACTATATTTCTATCTTCTAGGTTATGGTGTCGTCCTTGCTTCTTGTGCATGCAATGACATTCTTTACTTGTTGGGTTCATACCCTATATGAAATATCTATTGACATTCCTTTGCAAGCCATTCAATCTTTATAGCATTTGAATACCAATATTCCTTTGCTTTTATTTAGATCCTTGACAACCTTGCAACACCTTCCCTGCACTTTCCTTTGCAGTTCTTTGATGCTTCATCCATCTGCACAATCTTGACCTCTTTCCTGTCCAAAGGACCCTAGAATTAATTTAGAACAAAACCACACAATTCTCAATTGCGCAATCTCATCCTCTTTCTAGAAAAAAATTTCACACAACACTCTCTGCAGAGTGCTCTTCTACTTAATGACAATGCCATGTTAGTAATCTAGGACTCTCTTTTGTCAAGACATTTCTCTTCAAGTGTGTCTGTAGGCTTATGCAACATATTTAAACTCCAAAGTATCTCTTCTTGATCCTTCATAATCTTTTCATTATCATCCCTGTAGCTATGCACTTCCCTACACAGACTTCTCATCGCGACAAGATCTTTCCTATCTCTTCTTCGATTTGACTATGTCTCAGCACTCCCCATGCCGACATGCAGACCTATGATCTCTTCCTCATGATTGTAATATCCTTGATCATCTTCCATAACTCCAGTCCTCATATAAGAACTAAAGTTTATTTCTGTACCTCTAATTCTGTAAGAAAACTGCATGTAATAATCACTGTTATAACATGCATATTATAAAACATTTTATTAATTAGAATACATGTTATTTCTTCATCAATTTATGAAGGACATATTGCACCAATTCAAATTTTGATTTACTTGATGCAATCCTCCCCAAAACAGCTTCCCAACGACTGTAATCTTGCCTAAAATCGAGCTCTGGTTTGAAAGTTATAGCCCTCCGAAGTTCTTGTACAATCCTACAACATCCTCCAAAGACCCGAAGTCCTGAATTATTCTCTCGCTCCAAAATCCATGGTGGGGATCAATCCACCTTCGAACCCGACAGTCCTGATCAAAAGCTCATGACCTCCTGATAATTAACTCCCTTACAACTTCACATTGCACTTTCTCTCTCCTCCGTTGATCTATCTTAATGGATTCATCGTGGATCTAAGTCATATTTCTTCTTCATACCTTCTAGGAACCCACCACCAACACTTAGTTTATTTTTCCTTCGTGGACTCACAGAGTCATAAAATTGTAACCTTCCTTTCATAAGTTCGTCCAAAAAGTCTCAAAACTTAACCTTTTTTCCATTTTTGCAGACTTGCAGACTCATAAACTTGTAACCTTCCTTTCATAATTTAGTCTGAAAAGTCTCAACACTAAGTCATTTTTCCATCTTTGCAGACTCACAAACTCATAATCTTGTAACCTTCCTTTTATAATTTCGCCAGAAAAGTCTCAACACTTAGTCATTTTTCCATCTTTGCGGACTCGCGGAATGATAATCTTGTAACCTTCCTTTCATAAGTCCATCTGAAATGTCTCAACACTTAGTCATTTTTCCACTTCTCCAGACTCGCGGACTTGCAGACTCATGGACTCATAATCTTGTAAATTTTCTTTCATAAGTCCGTCCGAAAAGTCTCAACACTTAGTCATTTTTCCACTTCTTCAGACTTGTGGACTTGAGGACTCACACACTCACAATATTGTAACCTTTATTTCATAATTTCATCCGACAAGTCTCAACACTTAGTCATTTTTCCACTTCTTCGGACTAGCGGACTGACACTTGGACAAACTCCCAAGCTCTCACCGCAATTTTGTGGGACTAACAGTTGGTCTGCCACATGGATCCACATCACCTGCCAATTGTAATCCCGTCCAACATGTACCTGCCACCATGGAAGCACAGGTCCTTCTTCTACCACGTCATTTGACACGTGGACTCCACGCCATGCCAACGTCATCGTATGGAGAAATACCCAAATTTTTTCGAATTGCTTATGTTCGAAATTTCCAAAGGGGATCAATTCTTCACATTACCAATGAAATTTATCTCAATCTTACTGTCGTAATTTCAACAAACGAATTTCAGACATCCTTTTTCTAGCATTTCGTCAAACAGTTTGCTTGCATAGTCTGTAATTTTCACTTCCGCATTCCACTAATTGGCCCATCCAGGCTCATTCTTGAAAACTGGGCTCTGATACCACTTTGTAACGTACCCATCCATAGAAGTTGGTCACACCACACAAATACTTTCTCTTTAACAGCTCGGATACCATAATGTAACGTACCCAATGCTCAGCTGAGCAACATTACGTGTGGAAACTCATTAAATTATTAAGATCTACTTCTAATTAAATTCATGTATCTTACCAGCCACAAATCACACACAATATTGACCAATTGACTGATACCACAATTTTGAATGCATCTAGCAACATATATTAAACATGAATATAATTTTTCAAGCAAACAGTAAACACA
The DNA here is from genome assembly GCA_032191745.1 of Picea mariana. NCBI lineage: Eukaryota > Viridiplantae > Streptophyta > Pinopsida > Pinales > Pinaceae > Picea > Picea mariana. The sequence continues at coordinate 43,005 of JASDQU010884309.1, forward strand.
CAAGATTCATGTAAACCATTTACATATCGAAATTAACATAAGAACATAACATAAACACTTATTTGTTAATGATTAACCAACTGGATGAAAATGAATGATGAACCTCCTAGCCATAGGCACTACTGATCATTTTCTCTCATCAACAAGCCACCCTGAGTTAAGGTTATGAGTCCACAAGGAGATCTGACCCACTAGCTATCCACTCTCCAAACAAAGTAGCCCCAAACCCAGGTTCTAGTCTCACAACAGTTCCAAACCTCCAACTCTCTCTTTTCCCCACAACCTGCACAACCCAAGGAATGTACCCCCTTCACTGTTCACAGTCCCTTGAGATGTACCATTCGTTCACCAAGGGCACTAGTGAATTCAATTGGCCAGGAATCACTCAGCTGGGAACTCTAGGAACTCTCTGTTGTTTCATATTTTCTCACAGTAGCCTTCACAAGGCTATGAGAAATTTCCTCCACAGGAAATCACACCACAGGCTTATATCATGATTTATCAGAGTACATAGCCAAACAATGGTTTCCTTCAAGTATACCATGGTTGGTCTTTTTCCTAGCCCTCTGCTCCTCCTTTGTTGTCCAAAATCTGTATGTAAAAATTGTCCCCATTCTACATACGAATTTCCTCTTCTTCCTTACTTGCTTGACTCACACTCTTCTCAAGGGTGATTGTACTTCAGCCCATGCTCTCCAATAACTATGGGATGTGACCACTCACACCCACCCTCTTACATGAGTTTAATGATTGGTCTCTCATACACTCAATCAACAAATAGGAGGTTACACGGAAAGATAATAATTTCAGGAATGTGGGTTGAATTAATACCCATGAATAATTCCCCCTTGGACCCCTCTCTCTTGTGGAATCATAGCCCCCCATCATTCTTCATCTCTTTCGTATTGCAACCAACAATTGTTACTTTTGTTAATTATTTCAATGTTCATAATATGCAAATCGGACCCCGACCATATTAAATCAATACGGGCTCTTCGCCCCAACACCTCAGCTCACCAACCTAATTTGCGTTTACACAATTACATTATAATTCTTGGGGATTAGAACTGGGGATGTTACAATGGCCATCCAATAGCATTGCAGAAATTTCAAGAATTAGGCAATTAATGCAGATTCATAAATTTCACCTCTCACTAGAGGTTTCCTAGATCTAATCCTTGAGAGCTTTTAGCCTTAGGGTTGATCTAAAATATTTAAATATTGTAGCGAATAGCAGAAAATACTTCACTTCGCTTAAGTGTGAATTACTAAGCATATTAAGAGAAAAGATTCCAAACAACTACACTTGAATGTCAAAAGTTATTGCCCTCATAACACACTTTTTCATGTATATAACATAACGAAAATAACTTTATTAGAGCAAAATTTATAGCAGTAAATCTCCCCCCTTGTCTTCAAGATATATGTTAAATATCTTGACAATTTTATCCCTATGTTATGTCAAATCAACATGAACAATAAGTGTTGGAATTTACTCTATCAAGACGACAACACAAGTTAAAAATCAAATTTGTGAGTACACAATAATAAGATAGTTGAAACACTTCATTGTTATATAAGAGATGAAGTACATGTACTAGTCACAACTTGTCATAAGCTAGCACAATCTCAAGCTCTCCAACCCGGGCCAAGGAAGCCATAAGAAAACCCTAGCCACCAACTTCCCCTAGCTAGGAATCACTCCCAACTAAAGCTTGTCACTCCAAAAATCCAACATG
>JASDQU010884310.1:0-13947 GCA_032191745.1 Picea mariana
GTATTCTAGGGAAAAAATTTTGACAGGAAAGTACTTGGGTAGTTTATATGGGGCCAACTCGCACCCATAGACTCTAATCTCAGTGTGATTTTGGTACAGGTACCAATCCCCAGTCTTTGTATGGTCCGAGAGATGTAGGATCCTCTGAAATTCATCATTAATTCTGGGTTTCGGTCTACCGCTGAGCATACTCACCACTGGGTGGTAGAACTACTCGATGAACTGCTTGAAACTGAATTTCATGGAGTTATGTCTAAGTAGAGAAGTCCATGCGATTATTGCCTAGGGTCTGCCATCTTCGTCCATCTTCTGCATAGAAAAATCAAATTTGTCTGCTTGGAAGAAAACGAATAGGTATGCCAGTATTGAAGAATACTAGAACATGCCTTCTGTGGAAAAATTTATGAATTGCTCGTGGATGTTGTCCGCCAAGAACATGCTGAAGTCAAACTGTGTAGTGGGTTTCTCATCGGTGGAGAAAATAGACAGAAACCCCAAAATGGGTTCATCTACCCATTGATCTGAAAAATAACCCAGCAAGGTGCATAGTGACATTATGACCTAGTTTCCTTTTATTGAGAATAGGGAGGAAGGATAAGGGGGGTTTGTAGTGGGGAGATGAGTAGATTGTGGAAAAAAAAGCTCAAAAATCTGAGCTCTTTGAGGAAACGACAGCTTCTAGTATAGCTCTGTGATGATTTCAAGGTTAAAGGGTGAGGCGGAGTCAGCTCGGGATATTTGCATCATTTGGTCGATGGTTTCTGGCATGATGAGAAAAATAATTTCCTCGGATGAGGACACCATGGTTCTTTTCTCAGGGATATAGTCGGGTTGGCACTTGAGGGAAAATTCTTGGAATTGGTGAATCTGGGGGAAAAGGTACAAGGGTAGGTTGGACTCCCGGAGTCGAATTTCATCACCCTGGTCCAGGAAGACTTCTTTAAGCCATGACTGTAGGTATGTGAAGTTGTAATCACATTTTGTGTCTACGATTAAGTATTCTTTGTCAGCCAAAGAAATCCTGTTGAGGTTGATAGGAGGTGGGAGAAACGGATTCTCCTCACCTTCTGTTCATTTTGACTTTGGTACCATTACTGTAACAATACCTGCTAATAAAACAAAATTTAGCGGGGATGACTGTAGATGTGGGCGACTGACTATAATGGAGAGGAAAATGGGGTAAATTCTCTGGTGCAATGAGTGGGTAAATGGTGAAGGAATGAAGGGTGAGGGTAGTTTTGAGTAAATGGGCATCTGTTGGGCGCGGGAGACAGGTCAGCTAGTTAACAGACAAGTTAGCCAATAATAAATGGCCAACAAGTCATTTAGAATGTGAGATGGTAGGTGACCATGACTGAAGCATACAGATGAGTGATGTGGCAGCTATCGATTGGGGGAAAAGACCATGGTGAAGGGACTCACCATGGGTGAATGAGGGAGAAGGACTGACAGAGTTACGGGATGTGACTCTTATGGGAAAGGTGGATAATGACGTCATGAGGTGACGAGGTACGTCAGATAGTAATAGGCGGTGGGATTCAGGACCAATAGATTCATTCCATGTATAGATAGGGGGCTCGCCAGAGTAAAATTCCATTCTGGACCCCCCCCTCCCACCGTTAAAGGTAGATCAGTCGGGGGGGTCCGAAAAATACCTTTAGTCATTGATCTACGTGCTTTTCTTTTAACCATAGATCTGTGCGTGATCTTTAACACATATTCTAGACCCCCCCCCCCCTCCATTAAAGGTAGAATGGATGGGGGGTTTCGGAATCCAATATAGACCGTAGATCTAAGCGCTAAAACTTGGGCCATCTAGATGCGCGCATACATTATCTCTGATTCTGGACCCCCTCCCCACTGCTAAAGGTAGAACGGTTGGGGGGGTCTGGAAACACTTGTCCACCAAAGATCTGGGCACGAACATCTGAGCCATTGATATATGAGTGGTGCATAAATGTGGGCGCGAAAAGCATATGCACCCAGAGAACTTAGGATAAGTGCATATCATGGGTTTTCCCAATCTTTCACATGTTTATATCACCAAGGGGTTAGACAACCAACCTTTTAAGCATCCAAAACATGGTCCAACATTGATCATCGATCTGGTTTTATTGAAATAAAGAAAACTACCCTATGTTCTAACCTAATTTCCTATGACAATTAGCCCAGATTAAACTGTTGGACTAAGAACTTACTCTATCCTGGGGCTATCTGACCAAGATTAGGCAGTCTGGCTAGATTTATTCACTAACTAACCTAGATCACTTGGCTAAACTGTNTAACCTAATTTCCTATGACAATTAGCCCAGATTAAACTGTTGGACTAAGAACTTACTCTATCCTGGGGCTATCTGACCAAGATTAGGCAGTCTGGCTAGATTTATTCACTAACTAACCTAGATCACTTGGCTAAGATTAAACAGTTTAGCCAAGCTTATTCATTATTCCTATCAACATCAATTTAAAAGAACTTGGTCATGCTTGAAAGGTATGGGCCAAGTCACTGTTATTGCATGGGGCTCTATTGAATTTATTTTATGCCTTCTTTTATTCTTTTTCTTTCTTTTCTTTTTCTTTTCTTTTCTTTTTCTTTTCTCAAATTATTTGCAAAATGAAAAATCATTTGACAAACAAAAACACTAAAGAGATAATATTTCAATCACCAATTGATCCTATAAATTATAGGGTGATAATAGTGGCTCCACCTGGGGATGGTACTCTCCTTGTGAAGTGCCAAGAATCCTGATTCCTGATGTTCTGAAACATTCACCATAGTTTCGTTTGTTGCTTGATTGGTTTTATTTCGAAAAATTGGAAGACAATGGTCAGTGGATTAGAGCCTTCTCTCTGGGCTTCAACCATCTGACCAAAGTTATTGACTCAGAAATTCACAAGCAAAATGAAAATGGTTTGTACAATGGAAAGTGTGACTTCAGTTCCCTACTAAGGCAGTGAATGATGCTTCAACATTCTACCATTTACAGGTCCCCTTGGTAGATCTGTCCCATCACTGTTGTTGAGCAAGAAAGCTTTATTCCCTTTGAATGCTTGAATCATGTATGGTCCCTTCCACATACTATCGAATTTTCCATGCTTTCCCTTGTCTTCATTTCGGGAATCCCATCTCAGCACCAAATCTCCTAGCTCGAAATCATCCTCCTTGGTTCTTTTGTCAAAAAATTCTTAATGCTTTCTTGGACTACCTGAGTCTTGTTGTATACTTCTTCCCTAGACTATTGCAAATGGATCATCTGGTTGATCCTTCTTTGGGAGTCGTTCGGCTCAGCTTGGATGTCTTGCAGCAATTTCATGATAGCAACTCCTAAGGAAGTGGGAAATACTACTTCTGTGCCATAGACTAGTTGATATGGTGACATACCGATTGACCTTTTGGTGGTCAGTCTGTCGGCCCATAGTGTGAAAACTAACTTGCTATGCCACGACTTTTTGTTTTCTTTCAAAGTTTTCTTGATAATGTTTACCAAGGTTTTATTTGATGATTCCACCAACCCATTTCCCTGAGGGTAGTAAGCCATGGAATGTCCCAAACCAATATGATACTGGTTGTAGAAATCTATGAGTTTCTTAGATCGAAAAGTAGCTGCATTGTCAGTTAGAATTTTTCTAGGACATCCAAAACGGGACAAGATATTATTTTCAAGAAATTTAATAATGATAGAATCAGTGGCTTGTCTGCTTGGTACTACTTCGATCCATTTTGTAAAATAATCCGTGGCAGTAAGAATCCACATGTGTTGGCCCAAAGAGGGAGGATGTATTTCTCCGATGAAGTCTAATCCCCATTGCTGGAAAGGGGCTTCAACGGATATTGGTTTCAGGGGTAGAGGAAGAAGTTTCCTTTTGCCTTCGAACAGCTGACATTTATGACATGAAGTCACTTTATGATGCACATCAGTGAATAGAGTTGGCCAATAGAATCCAGCTCTGAGGATTTTGTTGGTTGTGGTCTTCCAACTCAGATGGCCACCACATTCTCCTGCATGAAAATCCTGCAATACTTTGTCAGCTTCATCTTTCAATAAAAAATTTAACAAAATACCTCCAGGATCTTTCCAATACAGATTGCCTTCTAGAATGAAAAATTTTAATGCTTTCAATTTCAAAAACTTAGCTTTAGTTTTGGTCATACTAGGAGGGGCTTGTAAATTATGCAAAACAAATATCAGGTCTGTGTGCCATGGAGAGTTGATAAATACCTCTCTCACGCTTGGAGTCACCTGCTCGCCCTGTTCATCTACTGCAGCTAAGAAGTTAATGTCAAGAGAATGAAAATTTGATTCAGCCATTAACTTTTCTAGACCTTGACCTTTAATCAGTTTAGTAGGCTTAATCTCTATGTCATACTCTAGAATGATAGCAATTTTTCCTCTTTGGCCATTCAGATTGTCCTGGGTTAAAATGTCTTTTACTACCACATTCGGAACATATGCAATAGTGTGGGAATGGAGAATGTATACTCTAAAATCTTTTATGGCTTTCACCAAGGCAAAAGCTTCTTTCTCCATTATTTTATAATTCAAAGCAACATCTCTTAAATCTTTACTGAAAAAGGCTATGGGTTGTTCATACCCTTCGCTGTTTTTCTGTAGTAATAATGCTGCAATGGTATGTTCAGAGGCGAAAGAAAAAAGATAAAAATCTTTGGTGAAGTTAGGACTGATCAAGACTGGAGCCTGCGTGAGTGCGCGTTTGACTTGTTCAAAATACTTCCTAGACTTGGTGTCCCATTTTATTTTTGTGTCCTTTTTTAACATGTTTGTGATGTTCCTGAGAAGCTCAGCCAGGTTGGGTATGAATCTTCACAGAAAGTTTATTTTTCCAATAAAACACTGTAACTCTTTAATATTTCTTGGGCGTTCTAATTTTTGAATGGCCTCGATTCTACTGGGGTCTATTTTAATTCTGTCCTTAAAGATTATGTGCCCTAGCATTTTACCTTCCTCCAATCCGAAAAGTCTCTTCTTATGATTCAAGGAAATCCCAAATTTCCTGCATTTCTCAAAAACTCGTCTGAGATGTCGTAAGTGCTCGTCATCTGATTGGGAAAACATAGTTACGTCGTCCAGATAGATGACAATAAATTTGTCGAGTTCTTCCACAAAAGCGATGTCCATCGCTCTCTGGAGAGTGGCCCCAGCGTTCATCAACCCAAAAGGCATTTTCACATACATGAAAGTACCCCATGGTGTTGTGAAAGCGGTTTTCTCTTGGTCATCTGGGTGAACGAGGACCTGATTATAACCCGAGAACCCATCCAATAAAGAGATTCGACTAGATCCGACTAACCTTTGTAATATGTGGTCCATTTTTGGCAATGGGTAATTGTCCTTCAGAGAGACCTTATTCAGATTTCAAAAATCGATGCAAAGCCTGATTTCTCCAGATTTTTTTCGTGTTGGGACCAAATTTGAAACCCATTTGGAAAATCGTAACTGGACTATTATTTTATCATCGTACATTTTTTTGATTTCTTTTTCTATCAGGGGAAGTAGCTTGGGATTGATTCTCCTAAGTTTCTGTCTGAAAGGTTTTTTATCTTCTTTTATTGGAATCCTATGTTGTATGATGCTTGTGTCATAAGCTTTCAAGTCCTCATAACCCCAGGCAAATATGTCTAAATATTCCTTGAAAAGATCAATGTATTTGAGTTTCTGCTTAGGGGGTAATGATTTGGAAAGTTTCACCATCTTGGGTTTCTCTTCTGTTCCTATATTACAATCTTCTACTTCTTGACCACTAGCTTCAATTTTTGGTTTTTTAGCTACATCATTAAAATCAAATAGGTCTTCTAAAGGAACTAAACCCCTAGGTAAAACATCACTTTTTAAATGCAAAACATCAACTTCTATCTCATCCTCACCTAACTCTCCTGAATCTATTTTATTTACACTGTCATTTCCAAAATCAGGTCTTTTTACATTTTCATCTTCATTTTCTAAGTCTATGTTTGTACACTCGAAATCATTTTTACATTGTAGGAAATCTTCAATTTGATCATCATTACCAAATACCTACCAGTATCTGATTTTTTCTGGGATGGTTGGTCTACATTTCACCTCCACCATGTATGGGCGAGTGGAAAGAAAAGGTATCTTGCATGTGGCTGATGACGTAGCTAACCCGTCTGCCAAAATATTATGTCCCCTAGGCATCACCTGCAAATCAACTTCAGTAAAACATTTAAGGGCGTCCAAAATAACATTCCTATAAGCTCTAAGACGGAGATGTTTTGCTGCATACTCACCTTTAATTTGCTTGATTATTAACTCAAAATCACCTCTTACCATAATTTGTTTGGCACCAACTTTCTTTAGAAGTTTCTGACTGAGCATCAAGGATTCATACTCGGCAATATTGTTAGTGCATTGAAAATTTAATTTGTAAGAATGGTTTTTTGAATACTTGGATCTGTGATTGTGCAACCAAACTCCTGCTCCAACTCCTTCTTTGCTTACAGCTCCATCAAAGTCCATGCTCCAGAAATCTACTGGCAATTCTTTCGTTATCACATTTTTCTTTCTTTCTGCCTCGATGATTTCTTGGTCTTCATTCGGACTAGATGTGTATTCTTCCAGCTGAGTGATTTGTTCTCCCGTATTGCCATCATTGTATAGGATAAAGGAGTCTAGGTCAGAATGCGGAGAGTACAGAGGATAATTATGTGGTTTTTCTTGGCTGCTAACCATGTATTTCATCAGTGTTTCTCTGTATAGTCTTCTTTGTTGCCCAAAAACTGGGACGGTGGCATACGACATATCCAACTGCAAATTACCTTTCAACTTGGCCCCCCAAGACCGGGACAGCAACATACGATATTTCAGAGGAATGTCCACAACCACAACATCCATGACCATGCTTTTTGCAGGAATCTGAACCAGGGTGATACACAGATCCTTGATCAAACTGATAGATCTAAATTTACTAGAGTCAAAAGAGTGTAAGTCCTTGTAAGGTATAGTAACCTCAAGTCCCAGCTTTTCCATCATTGCTTTAGGAATCATATTATGGGAAGCACCCAAATCTAACATAGCATTATGCAGAATCAGGTCGTGTATATTAAGGCTGATGTAAAAAGGAGCAACAGCACCATTGTCGGTATGACCATCCACTTCAGGTCCGAACAGGAGTTCAGGTTGATCATCTGTAAGGTTTACAGTATCTAAATGATTCGCAGATCCAACAGTTAAGGCCTTCATGCCTATATCATGTTCAATGGTCAGCGCTTTAATCACCTGTGAATGGTAAGCATCTTTGCTCATCAACTCGGAAAGGGGAATGGGAATTTTTACTTTGGCTAATTCCTCTTCGAGGTTGAAAGGTGTAGGTGCTTTGCTTTGGCTCAGCAATTCTGATTTGTCCACCACAATCTTCTGGCCAGAAGCATTTGGTGGGTTAATTGATGACACCTCATTCTATGATGATCTTTTCAGAATAGTAAGGTTTCTTTTTGCTAGAACTTCAGCATTGCCTTTTTCAGGGATCCTCTCGATAGAAGGCTCAAGAGATTTCTTGGTTTCGACTATCTTCTTCATTTCGTTCACCTTTTTTGGAGAACTTTCGTCTGTCTTTTTACTTCGCAGATTGTATTGCCGGTGCACCTCCATAATGGCATTTTCAAATGTCTATTGTTCGGTATATTCAGCTTCTTTTCTCACCTTGGTCTGAGAAAGAAGAAAAAGTTATTGTTCCTCTTGGGTGAGGAAAATTGATTCGTTATCGTGAATGCCCATGAGGTTTATGTGTGTATCCTTCAGTTCTTCAATTACCTCATCTCCTTCATTGGCATAGTTTTCTTGTAGGGGCGTTCTGATCTGTTGATCAAGGATTTTCTATTCTCTTTGGTCCCTAGGATCTCTCTACCTGATTTGGGGAGGGTTTCTTCTGAAGTTAGGATTCCGAATTTGAGGAGCTGGTGGGTTTTCTCTAGGAGGGTTTCTTTTAGACACAGTAAGTCTCTCCATCATTCTTTCCATTTCTCTGGCCAAGGAATCCAATTTGGAATAGGAAGTTGATGTGGAAGGTTCCTCTTTGATTGTGACTCTCCTTTCTGTCCTCTGTCGTGCCCTTTTTGCCAACAGGTTGACCTCCACACTTATTGCACTTTTCTGCATGTCCTCCAGGGTGGTGGAGTTTCTTTCCTTTAATTGATACAACATATCGACATCAAAACCATCAGGGAATTTTATCAATGCCAAACCTTGTGGAGGTTTAATATCAGTTGGAATTGCATTGTACATGTTATTGAAATGGGTGCAGTAATCTTTCACTGTCTCACCTTGATTTCTTATGATGTTTTCGTATTCTAACAAGATTTGGAGAGGGTTTTTCTTTACCTCCCATCTGTCTAGAAAAATTCTTTGAAATGTGGTAAGGTCGAGCACTGAGGCAGCACATAAACCTATATACCATTTCTTAACGTCACCTGTCAAACTTTGCATAAACAATCTCATTTGAACGTCAGCCTCATCTACTTCCTGTAGGTCAAAATAATCATTCATTTTATCAATGTGTTGTTGGGTGCTCAAGGGTCCTATTCCATCGAACTATGGAAGTCTCATTTGATAGTCCTGGGGCATAGCATGAAGGGGTGCGTGTTATAACCCTACATTGCACCACACATGCTTACCTGGCATCAGGCCAACTCATATCCCTTCTTTTCCAAAAAACTACTGAACAACTCTTCTAAAAACTCCATTTTTAAAAGTACACACTAGGTGGCCCACTACAGCCCATGTGTATCTAAAAGTTCACGCTAGCAGGCCCACTACATCCCGCGTGTACCTTCAGAATCACAAAAAAAAGGAAAGTTGCCGACAGGACAAAAAGCTATGGGTCAGTTAACTGAAACTCCCAGCCATGCATGGCTGAGGATTCGTCCAAAACCCTAGCTCCTTCTAGCCTATAAAAGAAGGGGTAGGGGTACCATTTGGAAGAGGAAAAAATACAGCGAAGAAACTCTGCCCATTTATGTAATCCATTGTCCCAACCCTTTAGCCTTTCCTCAAGCCAAAGGAGAATTAACGCAAAGCAATTGGAGGACAAAGAAGAGGAGCCCAGGATCAGGTTCAAGGAGCAGTGGCCAGTCTCGACTTTGATTATAAGTTGATTCATTTTCATTAATAAAAAGAATACTTTTCCCATCCCAATGCATGAGTTATCTATGATTTGATGAATTTGTGTTTGATTTCTAACCCTTGAGTAGAAAAGTAGCATGCATGCGTAGTTGGTAAATGTCTTGATTGCAGGATATCTATGGAAGGAGCAGCGCAAGCAAGTGGTCAAAGTGCAACAGAGGATCTACATCAAACGCCGGTAAAAAGGTTAGTGATTCTCTTCATGTAGTTACTGTGAAAGAGGGGATTTAATCTTTGGCTGTAGGTTAAAAGTAAGTTATTTCGGTCAACATCTGCATGCAAACCCGACCCTAGTTTGCTAGTCCGTAGGGTATATTTCCCAACAACAGAATTGGTGACTCAACTGGGGAAGATACTCTTTAGGGTTTACGGATTTAGTTGAGTTTTTCGGTAGTTTAAAAGATTAGATTTGTCTGTTTCTTTGTCTGTCTGTTTTCTGTTAGGTCGGAGCTAGCAGGGAGCCTATTTCTTGATACCAGTTCTCCATGACTGTTGCTTGACGGTAATTTTTGGGACACACAGAGGTACACGCGGCCTGCAGAAGGCCTGCACGCGTGTGCCCGTGCCCTAACCTCTTACAGCCCGCATGGGAATGCTAGTTGCAAAGGTTTCAGTAGCGTGTAGGAGTCCAAAGAAGTTTAGAGGTAGTCCACCTCTTCCCTATCAGAATTATACATTCTCAGGGGGTTTTCTGGCATCCTGTCTGAGTCTTGTTGGTTCATAGTCCTATCTCAGATTGCCTTTTTCGCCTTAATATTCCTTTCATTTTTCATTTTTTCTGTTAGAAAAAACATCCCAAGCCTTCAAGGGACCCTGGTTCTCCATACCAGAGGCCTCTTCCTGGTCTGGACTACCTATTTGCATTTTTTTCTTGGTATTTATACATACACGCGGCCTGTACAAGGTCAGCCCGCGTGTACACGCTGCCTGTTTCAGTTCAGCACGCGTTTGCCCACGTTTTGTTTTGGTGACAGTAGCGTGCTTGACAGGATACTTTTTGGGTAGAGTGGGGAAGTCATCCCCTCTTTTGATCAGAAGTATTCCTCTCAGGTGTTTGATTCTAGGGTTGAACAATCACTAGGTTAGGTCTTCGTACCCTTAGATTGCTTTTTCTCAGTTGATAGTGGATAGAAAAAAATTTTAAAAAAATTTGTTGATTGTTTTTATGGTTTTTAGGCAAGCTTAAGAGTCTTTGTTTCTTTATTGCATTATGTGCCTTTACTCTGATTCTTTGCGATCTACGCTTTAAGCCAGAATTTGTCTTTCTTGGTTTTGTGTTTGTCGATATTTTCCCTATGTTGCTTTATTAGCACTTAAATAAATAAATAAATATTTTCATTTTCTTCTTTGTTTGAGAAGTGTGTTTATGCATCATTAGCTAGGGTGAATTCTTTTGGTTCATAAGTTTTTGTAGTGCATTTAGAGCATAAGTAGATCGTAGTCGAGCGAAATTCCTTGATATTTGTTGCATAAAATCTTAGAACAAAATGAAAAGAAAAAGAAATCTTTCTTTGTGAAAAGTTGCTGAAAATTTTGCATTTAGTAAAATTCTTTTGTTTCTAGTTTCTTTTTTCATTCGTTTTTGCTTTCATCTTTACACACCATTAGTTTCACTTCCATACCTTTTGACGTAAGAAAAGCCTTAAAAATCAGCGATAATTTAAAAACTATTAGACTTTTTGTTTGTAGGGTTCACAAACTAGTTCAGGACTAGGGCCTTGGATTAGGTTGGAGAGGAAACTCTCCAAGGCCATTCAAAACCAAACATTAGATTCTGTGATAGGGAGTGTAGAAGTCCAGTTTCATGGAATTTATCCGGGACCCCCCTCTAACACAGGGGATAAAATGAGGTCACATGCGGAAAGGTAGCAGAGATAACCCCTCCAAAGCCAGACCAATCATAGTGGAGAACACATATCGAGGAATTGTTTTGGGATTCCGTCGTTTGCATTTTCCACGAGGCTTCGTGGGTCTCGAATCCATTCGATATCCTCAATTGTCTTCCAGACCATTTGCTCTCGATACCCTTGACAGGTTTCGGGCTTGATACCCTGCTCATTGTGGTCTACCCGACTGCCGACTATTCTTGCCTGGTGACTGTTCGTGTGCTGGCAACCTAGTGGCCAATCCTTTTAGAGACATACACAGGTGACTGCGGGGGTATACCACGGTACCTAGGACAGACATCGGGCCACTCTTTGCAGATTATACCTGGAGGGTGCTTCTGTGTTTGAGTTTCACTACACTGGTAAGTTGCTCTAGTGTTGGTTGTTGTAACTATTCTTCCATATAGTTTAGTGATTGCTTGACTTTTTTCTTAGGGACTTCTTTTTTAGTGTGTGTTACCGTTTGAATGTGTAGAATACCTTAGCATATCTTGGATCTTCACACACAGTGGAGAATCCCGAGCTCCACCAGTCACGAAGGCTTCTGGGCCTGCCGCCGGTTACACTGGAGCCACCCCCGCCACCTCTGAGGCGGAAGCTAGACCAACAAGGGTATTTTGAAGTGACCGGGTTACAAACCTTTGTGCCAGAACAACTCCCGAAGGAATCGACCGCCACGCTTGGCTCGATTGAAACCCCAAACACTGATATCTGGACACTGATTATTATACCAATCCAGTTTTTCGCACTCCTGTCAGTGCCTCACACAGCTATGGAAACAAACGTTGTTACTTCCTCTGGGAATTCTTCCATTCCCACCACAGTTGCTACCACAGGAGAAGCATCTCCTAACTTTCCGTCATCAGTCTGAGCCACCATGGTCTCAGCCACAACTATGTTTCATAGTGGACTAACCCCATCTATGGCAGCGGCCACAACTCCCTTTACATCTAGTGCAACAGGCCCTCCGTTTTCATATGGTATGCCTAGTTTGGGTACAAGTCCTGCACTCACTTACTCCACTTTACAGACTTTGGGTCTGGGGGCAGGGAGCTCTAACACTCCTCTGCAAGGTCAACTTGGGGGCACTCCTATCCCTTTTAACGCTTTTCCTTACGCTGGAGGACATATCCCTCCTTCGTCCCCTTCGCTTGGTGGCCCACATCAGTAGTCCGTCGGGCCACCTGCACACACTAGTTTATTTGGAAGTGGGAGTCAAGGAACACCTGCGCACAGTATGCCGGTAGGTTCGTCACCGTTTCTTTGGAACGGGACGTTTGGTAACAACACTTTCGCATCCACCACTTTCCTATCTGGGGGCACTCCCATTTTTGGACAATCTGCTCTGGCACAGGGTACTATTCCTGCGCCGAGGGCACATATAGCAGGACCTTGGAACTCAGGACAAGGATCCGTTCCCTCCTCTGGAATGTCGTTCTGGGGTAATTCTTTCCAAAGTCAATGGATCCCTGGACATACTACTATGCCTCTCCCGTTAGGACCGGCATGGGGTAATCCTTCCCAAAGTCCTTCAAACATGATGCATACCCAACATCCTATGTCCTTTATGGGAAATCAGCCAATGATGTCTCCACAAATGCAAAATCCTTACGCTGGTCAGGGCCATAGTTTCTACCAGAATCTGGGCCAACAACCAAACTTTTCCTGGCAACCTAGTGCCAGTCAAACTCCAGGACCATTTTTCCCAGGTTATCAGCAGCAACCCAAACTACCATTCCTGGCGATGTTACACTTGCCAGATTTAACAAGGTTGTTAAATGATCTTATTTGTCACGATCCACGTTGGCCTCCTATGCCAACGAAGTTGCCTTCGGACATTCCAAAGTTCGAGGCCAAGCCTAATGAAGATCCAGGTGATCATGTGACTACCTTCCATCTTTGGTGTTCATCTAACTCATTGAAAGATGACTCTGNCCATTTCCAGTTACCTATGAAATATGACGTTGGCACAGAGTTGCTTGCCAATTTCGAACAAACAACAGCGGACCATATCTCTGATCATATCTAAGAGTGGAGACGCTGGAAGAGTCTAATTAAAATACCAGTCCCACCAGCATTCCTGCTTGAGTGGTTCCTTAAGTCTATGGTCCCACAATTGTCCAAAGACGTTGCGACTTCTGGAGTTTTCTCCGAAGAAGATTCCATCATGAGGGCTCAACAGTTTGAGCTCATCTATTCTCAGTCTGGTTTATTATACAACATCCTGCCAGATGCACCACGATCAATACTGGATAAAACTAGACAGAGAGTTGGGCCACATGCCGACGGTATTGTTGGTTCAGCACAAACCAAGCCCGTTGAGCAATTGACAAAACAATTGCAATAGCTATCTATACAACACTCAGCAGCCAGCCAAACCACTGCTTTGGCTACTCCTCCTACCCAAACGTCGAAAGTACATTCTGTGCAGTCGACTAATTCCAAGGCCACCCAGCAGCCTGAAGGGAAGAAAAAACAACGAAAGAAGGGTAAGGGGGATAAAAAACCCACTGACAATGCTGGCGGGGACACCACATAAAAACGGAAGGTGAGGTATCCATGCAACTTGTGTGTGGAAGACCACTCAACCCATCTTTTTCCTCGACTTGCAGAGGCCCAAAAGTTTGTCACACAGCAACAGCAGGTAGTGTTGACTAACCCTTTCCAACATGGGAAAAATTTAACTCAAGCCTCTACAAGTGCCGAAGGGGGCATCCAAGAAACCTTCCCTCCTTCAAACAATCTCTCATCCGCGAACGTATATATGGTTAGGGGTGATGATTTCATAACAACTAGAGCACACAACTATAGTAAACCAAGCACTTCTGAAAAGGGTAAAGAAGATGAACTCCCATCTCTTCCTCTACAGATCAAGAAGACGTTGGGAGAAACAATGACATGCA
>JASDQU010884310.1:16434-30094 GCA_032191745.1 Picea mariana
AAAAATCAAATATACCCCAAAAAGAGGATGGGAAAAGTATTTTCTTTATTGGCAGCATAATGAGTCGCCCTTGGATAAAGCACATATGTCCATTTGATCATCAGACTATGGGATGTAGTACGACCTTAGGGAGCTTTTCTCGCTATATAGAGCTGTGTCCTCCACCGTTTGGTTACTCTTCCAAACATATGGAGAGTTTGCGTTGCCTCCTGCTTCGTAGACTTATGATTAACATATATGCTTTTTGAGTCTTATCATTTTTCGTGCTATTGTCCAAGGGAAGTTTGTCACTGAGCCTGAGTCGACCCCTCTGCAATATGTATTTTGTCCACATACCCGACCATCCTGAATGTCCAATCAAGTCCTTGTTCGAAATCATTGAAGCCTTTAGTCTGATCATCAAGATTATCAAGTCCATAACCGACGAGCCATCGAAGACCTCTGGGTAGTGCAGTTGTACACTCATATTACACTCCTACCCGAGTTTTAGAAGATTTTGAAGTTGTTTTTCGAGCTCTGAAGTTCAGCCATCATGCCGAATCAGTTTTTGGAAGATGGGTACTCTATATGTATATCTTTCTGATTTTGAGATGTAGCTCCATTGTGTATTATTCGTGGCTACTCTTTATAGTTATTTGACATGGATCTACAGTGTATTTGATTGGTATCCATGGTTCTATTTTATCCCAAGCATGGGTATGCCCACCTCAGTGAGACATTTGTTATTTTGCATATGGCACCTCCTGGTTCTTGATCCTTGGGCTCACTCATTCATCACATCAGTAAAGATTGGTAAAAGATTGGTAATGTATTTCAGCCATCAGATGCTCTTCTGACCTCACACATTAGGGGGCATCTGTTATAACCCTAAATTGCACCACACATGCTTACCTAGAATCAGGCCAACTCATATCCCTTCTTTGCCAAAAAACTACTGAACAACTCTTCTAAAAACTCCATTTTTAAAAGTACACGCTAGTTGGCCCACTACAGCCCGCGTGTATCTAAAATTCCACGATAGCACACCCACTACAGCCTGCGTGTACCTTCAGAATCACAAAAAAAAGGAAAGTTGTCGACGGGACAAAAAGCTATGGGTCAGTTAACTGAAACTCTCGGCCATGCATGGCCGAGGATTCGTCCAAAACCCTAGCTCCTTCTAGCCTATAAAAGAAGGGGTAGGGGTACCATTTTGAAGAGGAAAAAATACAGCGAAGAAACTCTGCCCATTTATGTAATCCATTGTCCCAACCCTTTAGCCTTTCCTCAAGCCAAAGGAGAATTAACGCAAAGCAGTTGGAGGACAAAGAAGAGGAGCCCGGGATCAGGTTCAAGGAGTGGTGGTCGGTCTCGAATTTGATTGTAAGTTGATTCATTTTCATTAATAAAAAGAATACTTTTCCCGTCCCAATGCATGAGTTATCTATGATTTGATGAATTTGTGTTTGATTTCTAACCCTTGAGTAGAAAAGTAGCATGCATGCGTAGTTGGTATTTGTCTTGATTATAGGATATCTGTGGAATGAGCAGCGCAAGCAAGTGGTCAAAGGGCAACGGAGGATCTACATCAAATGCCGGTAAAAAGGTTAGTGATTCTCTTCATGTAGTTACTGTGAAAGAGGGGTTTTAATCTTGGGTTGTAGGTTAAAAGTAAGTTATTTTCGGTCAACATCTGCATGCAAACCCGACCCTAGTTTGTTAGTCCATAGTCAGTCAACACCAAGGGAGCATATCTGGCTGCCATGATAGGCGGAGGAGGCAGGAGGACAACCTGGATGATAGGTGGGGTGGTGACAGAAAACGAGGATGAGGAGAGGCTAGCTATCACAGAGTGAGTGGTTTGAGGTTTATCAGTGGGAGATAGAAATTCATGGGTACGGGGTTGCAATACGGTTGGGTCTAGGACGATTTCAGCCACAAAGCTATCAGATTTTGTTTTGAATAGGCTTTGTTCGAAAAGGATGTATAAGTCAAGATCCTGAAGGGAAACAAGATCCTCTGGAAGAGAAGGGGACTTCTGAAGGGGATTATGTCTTACTGAACCTTCAGCAATGGTCTTTTTCCTGAGCAACTATTATGGATTATCAGTTGCTATCGCAGGTTCTGGGTCTGGGTGAGATCAAGTATAAGCTCTTTTGGGAGCAAGATTTCTTTTTGATTTGTATATATATACTTTTTAGTTTTACGAATCCGAAAATAATATGTGCAAGTTTTTAACAACCTATAAACATTACTTCTTTCTCAGATTTGCAATATTTCAGAAGCAAATTGTTCTTCCAGGGAAAAGAAGACATGAGGTTAAAATTTGTTTAGTTATATTTCCCCAGTATGGTCGCCACTATGTTAACACTCTGTAAATTTTCTAGAGGTTGTCGGAAAAGAAGAAATCTATGGGAGGTAACTTTATCCAACCACTTCGAAGTTGGGATCTAGCCCTACCAGCTTCAGAGAGGGATCTCTCTGTATGATTTAGATATGTTTCAAATTTAAAATATTAGGCTAGGTAAATAAAATATGTTGGTTTTGTTTGTTGTAGTTTTCATTGGGTTGGCTGAGAGAGCTTTACACATCCATTGGGCTATGGGGTCTGTATCATGAAATAAAATCTAAACCAGAAAACAAAGAAACTTTTCACAGGGTGAGATAATGCAATTGTTGGATTCTTTTAGCAGCATAAATGAGGAATAGCAGAAAAGGTGAGAATGTCAATTACAACAAAGAAGCAGTTAAGAATTTCTTTATCGTAAAATAATAAGATACAACACTAAAATATTTAAAGTCAGAAACAGGGTATACGAAGATAAATCCTGCAACGCTCGTTACTTCAAAGATTAGATTTAGAAAATAGTGCGGTAACTAAGCGAGAATAACATTTAACTTAGAAAGGAAAACATCACCAATGAGAACACGCAAGAATCCTGTGAAAATGCCTCTTTGTATTAATGGAAGATCTCTTGAAAGTATTACAGTCTGGTAGCTCTCAGGGCATAAAGATCAACCCTCAATACTTCGAAAAGTGAAGTATTTATAACCCAAAATTACAAATGATCCTGTCATTAAAGATCAGGACATGGTAAATATATTTTTAGCTTAACTAACTTAACAAATTACAAAAATCTAGGAAACTGTTTGATGATGTGTCGAAACTTCATGTTGTTTTCTAGGTGAACCATTGGTGAGGCCTCTGCATGACCTCATCTGACTGGATAGCTGATTGGGCTGGGACAACTCATCAAGTACTCGATCAATTCAAAAAGCTATTCCCATCGAAGATGACTGGGAACGCTGATTTTGAGTAACCTCCGGTAGAATTCATCCATCTCTGTGTACTTGGAAAAAGTAGGCTTGATGATGAAGATGTATCGTATCTCATGTTGTATGCTGATGTCCAACTGAAGCACGTCTAGGAATGCCTTTCCAGTGATACTGCCTTGGATTATTGAAAATTTTGAACTATCCTTAGCCACATCGTCTAGTCTATTTTTGTAATCGGGGAGTGTCATCAATTTGTCATTTATCACCTTCAAACCAGGAATACCTTTCTTCTATAGAGCTTCAATCTTGCTGAAAAACCTTTGTACCCCTAGGTCCATAGCCTAAACCTTTTCTTACAGCTGTAGCATCAGTCCTCTCTTGGTCAAGACTCTCTTGACCTCAAGGATGGTCTTCTTTCTATCCTCAATTCTCAGCTCTTCCAGCTCCTCTCTATTTTTAGAATTCAGGAATTTGATGATTTCATTAGCCTCTGTGGGCATCTCTCCCAGTTCTGATCTAATATTATTGATGGCTTGTTTACTTCTCTGTACCAATTCATTTTTCTCAAACATAATCTATATCATTGGCCATATTTCATTCATAGACTTGGTGATGTTTGTCCAGACACTTTCTTTGACTTCGGCTAGTGTTTTGCCTGCCACTGTTTGCTTCCGAAGCCGTTGCATCTCTTGTTTGAGCTGGTTTGACACTTGTTTTTCCTTGGAGTAGCTGGTTTGGTAAGAAGATTTGAGTTCCTGAAGGTTCTCAATCTCCTTTTTGAGCCTGCTAATCTCTGTCTCCTACAGGTTCATCTCTTCCATAGATTTAGCCAATTCAACTGTCTTTTCCAGAGATGTCAGTGGATTTGCCGATGGAACTTCTACTAGTGACGTTGTGCTCACTCCTGAGAGTGGAACTGCACTCAATGGAATGAATTCCATGGGTTTTGACTGTTCTTTCTTTTTCACTAGATTCTCCATTTCAGCTTCCATTTCCTTCGATTGTGCATTCTGCTCCATGATCAACTTAAGAATCTCATCTTTTTCTCCTTCTGTCTCCGCTATTTCCTTTGCTTGGGAGTATATTGTTGGTGGCAGCTTCAATTTTTTCCTCAAAGACACTATGTTGGCAATTTTCTTCTTGATCATCTCCTCAACTGCTTTCAAATTCGAGGGATCATACCCTGATCTTGAGGACTAGTTCCTCCAACGTCTTAATCCTTTTATCCTTAGAAAAGGATGACATTTTCTCCAACTTCAACTGCGTCTGGACTATATTCAAAGACACTTGTAACCTGGAGGCAGTAGTGGAAGCATGTTCCAAAGTGGAGAAAACAATTTCTCCAGTTTTCCTGTGCAGATCCATTTGATCAGCTGGATGCACATCCTTAGTCTAGAATTCAAAAGTTGCCCTTTTGTAATCAGTGATTACCTTTGGGTATGACACCTGTGCTTGGAGAAATTCCATGTGCATTCTGCCCTTCTCAGTGTCGAATGCCGATAGCAATCTATGTTGTGCATTCATTGTCTACTTCCAGAGCTAGACGTATGTGCTACTGGTCAGAGTCTGATTCTTTTTCTTTATCAAATCGTATTTCTCAAATACACTTAGCTTCGATCCTGTCTTGCCTGGATGGTTGATTGGTGGAGTATCCATAGGCTTCTTTGGTAAGACTGTGATTATGATCTACTTGTTGCTTGTACTGAGGAGCGACCGATCAACTTATGTCATTGTAGTAGATGGAATTTCCTTTTCTCTAGCCGAGTCAGAATCCAAACTGGCCTTTGGCCTCTTGGTATGTAGTCAAAATTCTTCAGATGATACTTCAGTAACAGGAGGTGACAAATATTTCCTAGGCCTTTTCTCTTTTGGAGCCTGTGGTGTGGTTGTCTGTGATACAGTGATCAGGAGGTCCTATTGTTCTATCTCAACCAAAGTATTTGGCTCCCATTCCGTCTGGCTGGCAATTTTTTCTACCTTAGGCTTAGATATGTGAACATACAGGATATTCTTTTTTTTTATCCTCATCTCAAAAATTATCCCGCATGGATCATAGTGCCATGTGAAACTAACAAAGAATTTCATTTCCTTTAGCAGTCTGTCTGTTTCCTCCCTAGTGCCTTGACTATTGCAGATGAAAGACCCAATTTGTCCTTTGATTCTGAGTCGTTACTTCTTCTTCAAAGACACGAAATGTATATCATCCGAGTTTATCATCTGCATGTATTCCAGGGAAAAATTTCTGACAGGCAAGTACTTGGGTAGTCTATATGGGGCCAACTCACACCCATAGACTTTCATCTCAGTGTGATTTTGGTACAGGTACCAATCCCCATTCTTTGTATGGTCCGAGATATGTAGGATCCTCTGAACTTCATCATTAATTATAGGTTCGAGTCTGCCGCTGAGCATACTCACCACTGGGTGGTAGAACTGCTCGATTAACTACTTGAAACTAAATTTCATGGAGTTATGTCTAAGCAGAGAAGTCCATGTGGTTACTGGCTGGGGTCTACCATCTTCGTCCATCTTCTGCATAGAAAAAGAAAATTTGTCCACTTGGAAGAAAATGAACAGGTATGCCAGTATTGAATAATACTGGAACATGCCTTCTGTGGAGAAATTTATGAATTTCTCATGGATGTTGTCCACCAAGAATGTGCTGAAGTGGAACTATGTAGTGGGTTTCTCATCGGTGGAGAAAATAGACAGAAACCCCAAAATGGGTTCATCTACCCATTGATCTAAAAAATAACCCAACAAGGCGCATAGTGACATGATGACCTCGTTTCCTTTTATTGAGAATAGAGAGGAAGGATAAGAGGGGTTTGTAGTGGGGAGCTAAGTGGATTGTGGAAAAAACAGCTCAAAAATCTGATCTCTTTGAGGAAACGATAGCTTCTGGTATAGCTCTGTGATGATTTCGAGGTTAAAGGGTGAGGCAGAGTTGGCTTGGGATATTTGCATCATTTGGTCGATGGTTTCTGGCGTGATGAGGAAAAGAATTTCCCCAGACGAGGACATAATGGCTCTTTGCTCGGGAATATAGTGGGCTTGGCACTTGAGGGTGAATTCTAGGAATCGGTGAATCTGGGGGAAAAGATACAAGGGTAGGTTGGACTCCCAGAGTCCAATTTTGTCANATGAGAAGTCGTAATCACATTTTGTCTTTGTGATTAAGTAGTCTTTGTCGCCCAGAGGAATCCTATCGAGATTGACAGGAGGCGGGAGAAACGGATTATCCTCACCTTCTGTTCGTGTTGACTTTGGCGCCATTACTGTAACAATACCTGCAAATAAAATAAAAGTTAGTGGGGATGACTGTAGATGTGGGTGATTGACTATAACGGAGAGGAAAACGGGGTAAATTCTTTGGTGTAATGAGTGGGTAAATGGTGAAGGAATGAAGGGTGAGGGTAGTTTTGAGTAAATGGGTATCTGTTGGGCGTGGGAGACAGGTCAGCTGGTTAATGGATAAGTTAGCCAGTAATAAATGGCCAACGGGTGATTTAGAATGTGAGATGGTAGGTGACCATGACTGAAGCATATGGATGAGTGACATGGCAGTTATCGATTGGGGGAAAAGACCATGGTGAAGGGACTCGCCACGGGTGAACGAGGGAGAAGGACTGACGAAGTTACGGGATGTGACTCTTACAGGAAAGGTGGATAATGACGTCACGAGGTGACGAGGTACGTCAAATAGTAATAGGCTATGGGATTCAGGACCAATAGATTCATGCCACGTATAGATAGGGGGCCCGCTAGAGTAAAATTCCATTCTGAACCCCCCCCCCCCACCGTTAAAGGTAGATCAGTCGAGGGGGTTCGAAAAATACCTTGATTCGTTGATCTACGCACTTTTCTTTTGACCGCAGATCTCTATGTGATCTTTAACACACATTTCGGACCCCCCCCCCCTCCATTAAAGGCAGAACGGACGGGGGGGTCTGGAATCCAATATAGACCATAGATCTAAGAGCTGAAACTTGGGTCGTTCAGATGTGCACATACATTATCTCCAATTCCGGACCCCCCACCGCTAAAGGTAGAACGGTTGGGGGGGTCCAGAAAGACTTGTCCACCGTAGATATAGGCAAGAACATCTGAGTCGTTGATATATGAGCGGTGCATAAATGCGGGCGCGAAAAGCATATGCGCCCAAAGAACTTAGGATAAGTGCATATCATGGGTTTCCCAAGCTTTCACATGTTTATATCACCATGGGGTTAGACAACCAACCTTTTAAGCATCCAAAACATGGTCCAACATTGATCACCGAGCTGGTTTTATTGAAATAAAGCAAACTACCCTATGTTCTAACCTAATTTCCTATNACTTACTCTATCCTGGGGCTATCTGACCAAGATTAGGTAGTCTGGCCAGATTTATTCACTAACTAACCTAGATCACTTGGCTAAGATTAAATAGTTTAGCCAAGCTTATTCACTATTCCTATCAACATCAATTTAAAAGAACTTGGCCATGCTTGAAAGGCATGGACCAAGTCACTATTATTGCATGGGGCTCTATTGAATTTCTTTTATACCCTCTTTTATTCTTTTTCTTTCTTTTCTTTTTCTTTTCTTTTCTTTTTCTTTTTCTTTTCTCAAATTATTTGCAGAATGAAAAATCATTTGACAAACAAAAACACTAAAGAGATAACATTTCAGTCACCAGTTGATCCTATAAATTATAGGGTGATAACATAACATTTCATACCATGCCAGAAAACCAGTGACACAACTCATATTGCGAACCTGTTTTTCAAGGAAGTCGTCAGACTTCACGGCTTGCCAAGGAGTATCATTTCTGATCGAGATACCAAGTTTCTTAGACATTTCTGGAAGAATTTATGGAAGAAGCTGGGGACAAGTTTGTCATTTAGCTCATCATATCATCCTCATATGGATGGGCAGACAGAAATCATGAACAGAAGCTTGGGAGACTTGCTGAGGAGCCTAGTGACTGAACACCACAGTCAGTGGGATCACATTCTGCCATAGGTGGAATTTTCTTACAATGATTCACTCAACAGAAGCACAAGGCAAAGTCCATTCTAGATTGTATATGGAATGCAGCCAAGGGCAGTTACTGAATTGAAAGATTCAGAACAAGCTAAATTCAGAAGTGCTAGTGCAGAGGACTTTGCAGAAGCAATGAAGGAGCTTCACAGTCGAGTCAAGGAGTGATTGCAGAGTTCAAGCCAGGAGTATAGACGGAGAGCAGATCAACAAAAGAGAGATTCCCCATAGGAACATATAACAAACTGAAGATGAAAAAGATTGGACCATGCAAGGTCATAAAGAAATTTAGGGCAAACGCATATGAGATCGAATTACCCGATGGGATCAAAATTTCACCGATATTCAATGTTGCAGATATGTACCTTTACAAAGATGAAGAAACGAGAGCAGAGGATGAACAGAAATATGTTCAATGGAAAATACAGATGTCTGTAGATGAAAAAATACTGATGGAAAGTATAATTGACAAGAGGGTTAGTAAAAGGAACAGGAGGAAGGAGTATTTTGAATACTTGGTCAAGTGGAAGGGACATCTAGTTGAAGATGCCAATTGAGAAAATGGAGAAGAAATTCAGAAGCATGGACAGACCATGCAGGAGCTCATGAACAAGAGTTCATTAAAATTTTCAAGCAAGGGAGTATGATGCAGGAGAATTGTTCAAATCCAAAAGCACGTGCCTAGCTAAAGGAGCAGCTGGACGCACAGATGGAAAAAGAGCACATTTTTATGAACAACGTTTTGAATTTTGAACTTAAAAGCATTAATGTAATAGTTAGGAAGAAGGCATACTTTGCATTTATACCTAGGATATATGAACAGATCTAGGGGGGATTACTCCCATATGTCAAATTGTAATAGGCATTTAAGTCTGTTAGTGAAAGTAGGTAGATTGGAATTAAGAGATTAGACAATTTAGAAGAGTAGGAGGGAAAATGGATATAGACACCCTCGCCTTTGTATCATGGTGTTGTTGTATCATTAGCACAGTGAAGAAAGAGAGAGATGTAGCATAGAGATGGAAAGAAGAACCCATGTACAAGAGCTTTGAATTAATATATGAAGCTTGGAATTAGATTCATGGTGTTATGATGTTTTTTGTTTATACCTGGTGAATGGTATGCTTATGGTTGTTTTATTCTCTCTGTTATGCATTTGTTATCAGGCTATGTTGTGTATATATGATTTCATGTTGAATGTTTGAAGTCTGAGAGAGAGAGAGAGAGAGAATGAGTTTCAATTGTTTCTCTTCCTGAGTGAGAGAAGTTCCTGCAAGAAGTGCAGTGAAACATTCGCAAGGTGTGCGTTGATAAGGGGTATGAGTTTTATCTCAGAAATCTCAGGAGAGACGTCGTTGTTCTCATTCCAGCAGAAGTGCAGGTGAAGCACAGAATTCGTGCAAGGTGTGCGTAGGCTATTCGAGGCCTTAGAATTCATCAACTAAGCTTGAAAGAGGAAGGACTGTTGTTGCAGAAAGTGCACAGAGTCGAGAGGTCAAATACCTAGGAGTAATTGGAACATTTTCCGCAAGGAGTGCGTGCAGGAGTCCTTTTTTTAGATTTGAGTTACAAGTGAAATCTTAGAAGGGTTAGTTCCCTTAAGGTACTCAAAGGGAGACGGAGCGAAGTCT
Organism: Picea mariana; assembly: GCA_032191745.1. Taxonomy (NCBI): domain Eukaryota; kingdom Viridiplantae; phylum Streptophyta; class Pinopsida; order Pinales; family Pinaceae; genus Picea; species Picea mariana. Next base: position 26,345 of record JASDQU010884310.1, read on the forward strand.
CTTTGTAGAAGCCAAGTTCAGACGAGGAATATTGGTTCAATTCACAAAACTCTTCAAGGAAGGAAGGAGCGGTTGAAATTCTCTACGGAGAACTTGCGAAGTCGCGAGGACCATGGGATTCAGTGAAGCTGTGAGGAGGATACGAGTTGGATGAACCCATCTTGTTGGTTTCAAAATTCAACAAGGACCATTGATCGTGACCAATTGGGGCGTCAGGATTATTTCAGTATTCAGGGTTTGGAAGGTGGAAGTGCAGGACAAAACCTTTGGTCTTGCACATTCCCGAATCGCGAAATGGATCATCACATGTGAAGGTGAGTAGTGGAATTTTCGGAAATTCGGAAGTCTGGATTTCGATACTTCGGAGGTCCTGACGACAAGGAGTCGGGGCATAGTGGAGTGAAAATTCCGAAGTCATGGGTTGTGACCAGACTTGGCGTGAGTTTTGGGATTTCAGCACTTCGGGTGTTGGAAAACAAAGGAGGTAGCGTTCTAGAAATGAGATTCTTGAACTCTCGGTACCCGGAAGCCCGAAATAATGAACGACAATCAAAGGTTTATTTAAGTCCCAGAAGCCGGAAATCTTGTGTGATAGGTGGAAAGAGTACACGATAGAGACAGAGGATAGTGGAGTGGACAGGTGGCATGTCCTTGTCAGATAGGTGGATCCCAACCTTGTTGACCATTTTGGGTTTTGGTGGGTTGAAGAGGCGGAAATGCGACAACAGAAATCGTGAAATCACGAACCCCGAAGTCCCGATTCGATGAAGGGCGTGATTTTTTTGTGGTCAGGAGATCAGGGTGATGCCTTGTGTTTAATCATGCGGGCATACCTATAAGGACCTGTGGAAAACACTATGGTGTATGTGTGTAGGATTCGTTGAGGAGGAAATGAAGAGTCACTCAGACTCAAGAGGGAAGATTTAGAACGATCCTGAGCAGATATTGGCCCAAGGGTCAAGGTCTGCGTCAAACATGGTCTTGAGGACCTTTTTAACTGCTTCGACCTGTCTGTTAGATTGAGGGTAATATGGTGAGGAAAACTTGTGGAAAAATCCCAACCGTGGTGAGAGTTCAATGAAAATCTCATTCTCGAAATGTTTCCCGTGATCGGAAACTAGTTGGAGTGGTACTCCAAAGCGGGATATGACGTGATTAAAGAAAAAACGTGTTGGAGTGTCAATGGTGTTGTTGAAGGTGGGCATGGCTTCAACCCATTTTTTGAAGTAATTAACTACGAAAACATTGTATTTGTGTCCATTGTTGGATAGGGGGTTACAAGTCATGAAGTCGATGCCCCATTTACAAAAGGGGCCTGTAGTAATGACTGGGTGGAGAACGGCAAGTGGTACTCGTGCTTTGTTGGCATAAAGATGACATTTATTGCATCGTCTTACGGCATGAATGCAATCGTGAAACAATGTAGGCCAAAAGTAACCTTCTCAGATGATTTTTTGAGCAGTGGACATTCCCAAAATATGGCCCCCTCATGCGTCGCTATGGCAGTCGTTCAAGACTTTATTGGCCTCGTCAATAGTCAAGCATCGATGAAGTATGGTGTCGACCCCTCGCCGATATAAGATATCTCTGATGAGGAGATAGCAGGGGGGCTGGTGGTGAATACGATGGTGATCATCTCATGAGAGGTGGTTACCGAACTTTTGGGTTTGGAGATAGATGAGGAGGTCGTCGTACCAAGGATCATTCGAAGTGATATAAAAGAGATGTTCATCGGGGAAGTCATTATTGACGGGGGAACTGGTAGTATCAGAGGGGAAGGCTGTGACAAGTTCGGCGAGGACAAGAGCTTTCTTTCTCTTGGGTGTTGAAAATTCAAGATTGTACTCTTGAAGGATAACAATCCATTGGGAAAATTTTCCATTAATTTGTCGACGACTGAGAAAGTATTGCATAGGGTTGGAATCAACTATGACTTTGGTTATGCGAAGCAGAATGTAATGGCGCAGTTTCTAGACTGCGAGGATGACTGCAAGGGATAGTTTCTCTTCATGATTATACTTCAGGGGTGTCCCTAAGAGGTTTTTACTAATGTAGTAAATGACATGCTCACGATCGTCATCGCCGATTTGAACGAGAACTCCTACTACTGAGACAGCTGATGCTGAGATGTAGAGGATGTAGTCATGATTATAGTCAAGTGAAATAATTAAAGGGGCATTGGAGAGTGCCACTTTAAGATCGTCAAATTCTTTTTGGGCATGTTCATCCCAATGAAATGGGATGTCGTGGCGTAGTAAGCGAAGGAAACCATGTGCTCGAGTGGTATAGTCTGGGACAAATCACCGTAGAAAGTTAGTTTTTCCTTGTAGGCTCTGGAGTTGACGTAAATTCTGGGGGGGTAGAATTTCTGTGATGGCTTGGACTTTGAGGGGGTCCATGGTAATACCTCTTTGGGAAATGATGAATCCGAGGAGGCACCCAGCAGTGACGCAGAACACACACTTGAGGGGGTTCAAGCGGATGTTGTACTAACGACACCGTTGGAAGATGATTCGTAAATAATCAAGATGCTAGGTGAATTTTTTGGATCGAACTATGAGGTTGTCCAAGTATGCGAGGATGATATGAGCTAGATTGTGAAAAATGTAGGTCATAGCCCATTGGAATGTTGTGCCAGAATTCTTTAGGCCAAAAGGGATGACACGATATGAAAAATTACCCCAAGGGGTGGTGAATGCGGTTTTGTATTGATCAGCTGGGTGGATTTGGATTTGATTATAACCAGAGAAACCATCCATGAAGGACAGAGCCTCATGGCCTGTGCAGTCATCGATAATTTGATCAATGAAAGGCGTTGGAAATTTGTCTTTGGGATAGGCGTGATTGAGATTGCGAAATTTCGTGCATACACGGATAGTGCCCTGTTTTTTGTTAACGGGTACAGGGTTGGAAACCCATGAGGTATAGGCGATGGGGTAGATGAACCCAACCACATGGAATCTGTCAATCTCGGCTTTGATGGCCACTGCTTTGGATGGGTGTAGCGGTCATTTTTTTTGGTGAATAGGTGTGATATCAGGCCATGTGTCTATGCGATGTTCAACAATAGAGAGATCAAGGCCAGGCATTTCTGTGTATGACCAGAAGAAAATATCTCGATATTCTTGGAAGAGGGCTTTGTAGGTGGTGATTTCTTGAGGAGTGCATGCGTTGCCAATGGTGATTTCCTCGACGACTCCATTTTTTATGGAAATATTGATTTTGATGGTCGGGGAAATATTGGCCATGTTTCCTTCTTCAAAAGCATTAGGGGTAGGAATGGGATTGTTGAACCAGTTGATATGCCCTGATGGGATAAATTCCTTGGTTTCGACTGCGTGTATGGGGTGTTGGTTAGGAAGTGTGAAGGCTTCCTATGGAAAGAAGAGTGCTCTGTGATGTATCTCATCCCATGGGTAGTCGGGGGTGTTTAATTCCTCGAGTATGTCCTCGTCACAGTGGAATTGGTAGGAATACAAGGGATATAAAAGAGTGATATCAGTGATTGTCCATATGTGGTTGTCCTTTGGGGATGAAGAAGTAGGGGGAACGACGCAATGAGATTGTGATGGTTCACTCGACATAAACCAAATATCGAGGTACTGAGGAGTACTAGTGGTAGTTGGATGTAAAATTTTCGTAGGTAAATGAATGGGAGAATTGGGGGGGGTTGGGGGTAAATCCTTGGATAAGTCATCCAAGAACCACAGAGGAATAGGGAGTGCCTCTGGTTTAGGAGAAATGATATGA